>ML782059.1:310769-340984 GCA_009831015.1 Picea engelmannii | reverse complement strand
TTTGATTAATAGAAATCATGTATTACTATATATCTATGTTTATGGTTGCATCTTTGATACATTTATGTTATATTATTGAATATCTGCAATATCTCTGTGCATTTCTTTATTATATCTCCGCTCTCATTTCGTGCCGAAAATAATCCGGATCATTGCATCTGACAAACGACTACATGGGCAGTCTGCCCAACGTCTGCATGCGCAGCCTGACAGATAAAATCACCTACGTGAAGCATTGAATTCATGACATGACTGTGCCTTCTGCGCCTGAGTCAACTCCAAGTATATTTAGGCATTTTTGCCATTTTGTTTAGCATCGATGGTTGAGTTAGGCTCCCAATTGTAAATTTTTAATGAAGCACTAGTTGCTCTGGTTATGTATTGGCACTTGAGACTTCTTGCCTTATGAATGTCAGCTTCTTTCCATCTCTTTTTTTACACTGTGTTAGAACAACTCAAAATTGGAGGATCCAATTGAGTTGCACTGTTATAGGATGATGTAGGTTGGATCACTGTAATAGCCGCATTGTCTCTAATCAACTCTTGTATTTTCTCAACACTGAATGATTTGGAATTGGAGGATCTAGTCAAGTCACCCTTCAATTATCTGAAGCTCAGAACCAAGAGGATCTTGTATTCTGAGATTTTCTTCTTCAAGCTGTTGAAAGGCCTGATGGTCGAGGCAGTCTTGCTCACTCATCTCACCAAGTCTTCCACCTTCTCATTTTACAATCAACTCACTAACGGAAGTTAGATCAAGACCTCCTTTGTTCTTTACATACCAGGCCTAGTCCCTGAGTTAGAGTGATACCTTCCTGGGTCTCTACCCATTTGATCACCCATTAAATTTATTCGTGATATAAACTGATGGGTGTTGGGCTCTGCTCTTGCCGTAATCCAGTAGTGAATTTTAACGTTAACATTTCTGGTGTCGTTGTCGGGGACGAAGTTGAAAATTTTCCCTGGGATTGAACGACATTGAGCTTCTGATTCTGAAGGTGCATCAAGCATCAGAGCCCTTGAAGATTTCTACTATGCACCTGGAGACTCCCATGTTTCCACATCTTTATTTTAGTTGCGGCTACTGTTAGCCCACCTGAAAGATGACCCAGAGGAGATTTCTTGAGAAGGTTTCAGTAGCTGCTTTCTCAGCCTGAGAAGTTTCCTGGGAGGACACGACGTTAGGATCTGGCCTTTGATGGTGAACAAAGACTAGTCACATTTGAATTTGCGCATCTTTCACCTGGCAACTCCATAATTCAAGGATCGATTGGTGACTCTGCTGGTTCAGAATGGAGAAAATCCTAGCTCGGAGGTTTGCTCCTTTAATTTTTCTGCTATTCCTGGTTTTCCTAATGATGTCCCTTCTCCGGATGAGTGGAGCAATTATTTGCCCATATTTAGAGAGCATGAAGAGGATAGCCCTGCTCAGCATCTCTGTGAGTTTCATGAACTCATGTACCAGTGGGAGATACATCATGAGGATGTATTATTGAAAATTTTCATTTTCTCGTTAGTAGGGGATGCTCGTAAATGGTATCATTATTTACCCCCTGCTAGCATTTCTTCACTCGCAGAATTTCATGCAACTTTCACCGCCTATTTTCAGAAGATTTATCCCTCTGAGTTGATTTTTCATAACTGTTGTGAGGGATACAACAATTATATACAAGATAGAGATGCTTCTTAGGTAAGTTATGAGGATCATCCTAATGACCTGGATCAAAAATCAGTCCTTTATCATCCCCATTCATTTGCATCAGAGGAAGGTCATGTGAGTGAAGATCCCAAGGAAGAAGAAGATGCTTTGGACGAAGTTATGGAGTTGATAAAATCTATCACTGCTAGACTGGATAGGTGGGAGGTTGAATGATGTGCAGAGGATTTTCCAGTCCTGGAGGCAGATGTTCTTGGCGGCTCTTTTGAAGAGGATATCGAAGATTTCATAGCCGTAGAGACATTAGTTTATGCCCCTGAGGAGCCTGTTATCTCATATTTAAAGGAAGAAGCCATTGTGGAAGAGGACTGCTCTCTTTTTCTTCACGAGATTTCCCATGATGTATTTACATTTGGGATGGAAAAGGAGGATCTGGAGATCATTCCTTTTTTAGATGAAGAAGTTTGGTGCTCACCCAGATTTAACAACTATTCAGTGGAGGAGCAGCAGAGACCCACATCACAGATTGATGACCTGGGTAGCAGCCAGCCCGTGTATGACAGCTATGAATCAAGTTCTGAGCTGGACACCCAGAACTTCCAAGAACAGACTACGAATCCTTCTCCTCTGTTCACAAATGAAAGACATTGCGAGGAAATCTGCCCTCATGAGAAATAGATTGAAAAGCAGAGCTTTCCCATAGGTCCTATCTATGATGATTATGACTCTGACCCTTGGGAAATCCATGAAGAGGAACCAGAAGAAACAGAGGAGCAGTCGAAGATGCAGTTTACAGACTATGCAGAGCCAGTCAGCGAGCAGCCACCGCCTGAGATCAGTCAGCCTACGTTAGCTGTCCACCCACCTGTTCTTACTAGAGATATTCAACCACACATCTACAACTGTATAGCAGAGGAGGTTTCCTGTCACCAATTTTCTAGAGTTTGCCACTAGTCCTATGAGCCTGTGAAGGAATACATGGAGTTGCATTTCCTTCACAAATTGGAGCCGCCCTATTTCATCTCAACTTCAGCCTGTAACGAGGAGTTGAAGAGCGTAACCGTTCTGTTGTCACGGTTACACCACCTGTTTGTAGTCATCGACAGAAGGAACGAGCTTCCGTTCAAGTAGTTACTTGATTGGCTATGGTGGAAATTTGCTTTCACCTAGCCCCATGTACAAAGTACATTAGTATTAGGATGTACATAAATAATCTCTTTTGAGCATGTATGTTTATTTTGTTTTTCTTTTACTGTTACTTTTCGGCATGTATTTTCAGCAGTCTGTTTTGAGCTTGACTCCATAGCCCAACAAAAAGGCGACTGGAACTGTAGAAGGAGTTCTTAGAGAATCACAGGGACGACTCTATCCCCCATGGAGCCTAATGTTAGTGACATTTCTTGTAAAGAGGGTGCTTTCCTAAAAGATAGGCCCCTTTGGGTGGCAAATGCAGAGACGTGTTGTGTCACAGCACCACCTCATCTTCCTCAGCAGGGTCTCGTCCACGTCTGCCATCTGGGTTCCCCCCACAACAGTCCAGTGAAGCAGAAGACAACCAAAGGCAGACCACCACGTCTTGCAGAAGCAGAGTTGACCAGGCCTCACCTGATCCCGAGGAAGCAGTTATGAAGGTGGTTGGTGGTGGTTGAATGTCATCTCCTTCCATAAATAGAAGGTCAGAAAGGAGCATACACAGGAGCAGGTTGTCGGTTCATCCTGACAAAGATTGTGTCTGACAAATGACTGCATGGGCAGTCTTCCCAACGTCTGCATGTGCAGCCTGACAGAGAAACTCACCTACGCGAAGCATTGAATTCATGACATAACAGTGCCTTCTGCGCCTGAGTCAACTCCAAGTATATGTAGGCATTTTTGCCATTTTGTTTAGCATCGATGGTTGAGCTAGGCTCCCGATCGTAAAGTTTTAATGAAGCACTGGTTGCTCTGGTTATGTATTGGCACTTGAGGCTTCTTGCCTTATGAATGTCAGCTTCTTGCCATCTCTTTGTTTACACTGTGTTAGAACAGCTCGGAATTGGAGGATCCAGTCGAGTTGCGTTGTTATAGGATAATGTAGGTTGGATCACTGTAATAGCCACATTGTCTCTAATCAGTTCTTGTATTTTCTCAACGCTGAATGATTTGGAATTGGAGGATCCAGTCAAGTCACCCTTCAGTTCCCTGAAGCTTAGAACCAAGAGGATCTTGTATTCTGAGCTTTTCTTCCTCAAGTTGTTGAAAGGCCTGATGCTCGAGGCGGTCTTGCTCACTCATCTCACTAAGTCTTCCACCTGCTCATTTTATAATCAACTCATTGACGGAAGTTAGATCAAGACCTCCTTTGTTCTTTACATACCAGGCTTGGTCCCTGAGTTAGAGTGATACCTTCCTGGGTCTCTACCCATTTGATCACCCATTAAATTTATTCGTGACATAAACTGATGGGCGTTGGGCTCTGCTCCTGCCGCAATCCAGGAGTGACTTCTAACGCTAACACAACCTATCCTTCATGGTGAGGACCTCGAGGACACATAAGCAACGCTCAAGTCTAGGATTCATCCCATTGATTTTGACCACTTAAGGTCTCAGGGATGGAGACTGTCCCGAGGAACAAGGAGGTGTCTAATTCCTTTAATCGATCACGACTCATAACTATAGTATAGATTATCAATCATACATCAACATTATTACATGGCGCAAGAGTAATTAATTACTAAATCAATCCTACATCAAAAATATTTAATGGCACAATGGTAATCTAGTTACTAAATCATTCATACAACAACAATATTTAATAGAACAATAGTAATCTAGTTACTAAATCAATCATACATCAACAATATTTAATGACTCAATAGTAATCTAGTTACTAAATAAATCATACCTCAATCATCAAGTGTTCAATGATGCGGCAGGAAATTCTACAACAAAACATACATCAAGTAATTGACGCAATTACCACCTATGAAACATGACAAAAATATAAGGAGAGAACAACATGACCACTTATAAGTACCTTAAGGAGGTGTGAGTACAAGAAAGGATTCAGTTTGAAAATCATGTCCTAGACCCCACTTCCAAGTATATGAGTAAACATTGGGCCACCTATAAGATAAAGGAAGTCATTAATTCTTCCGTTCCACTTGGAAAATTCTCGTGTGTAAATTCCAAGCATGCAAGTACCCTTCCCTTTATACTAAAGCTTTCCTTGAAAAGTGGTAAGATAAAGAATTAATTCAAAAAAAGGGGCTATGCACTCTAGCGATTCAAGAACAACCATTCGGGGGTAAGCGCACGAAATTAAAGAAAAAGCATGAGGTTAAGTGATGATCTTCACAAGGGCCTTTACATGATTGCAGAAGTGTAAGTCTTAAATAACTCTGTTTCTTATTTTTGGCATTAATTGATTATGTATTTTTCATAAGATTAAATCCACCCTAGGTAACATACCAAACATTGTGAATTGGGGGTTGGTTCCAACTTACATATACATAATTAAGAGCTAGTACATGGGTCCAATACACGAATCAAGGTTATGGTGTAGGGGATAACTAATAGAATATTAAAAGACTTAATGCATAAGTAAGGATTTAATAACACAAATAAGGTATCAACTAAACTATATTCTAACTAAGAATTAAAGGAGTTCTTATTAACAATTATAAGATTCCAATGGTTAAACTACAACACCAACTCAGAACCCTACGAAGGGATAAATCTTCTTAATGAGGCATAGGAGTTTCGCGCTAACCCTAACGGAAGGATGCGAACCCTACGAAGTGATAAATCTTGCATAGGGGTTTCGCGCTAACCCTAACGGAAGGATAGCGAAAGCAAGGATGCCATCGCGTGGCAGTGAACTGGTAAGTGAGGGATCGTATCCCAGGAGAAAGCTACGATTTATTCCGCAGTCATCAAGACAGTCACCAGGCAGCGTCAGCGCACCAGGCGCCAAGGGTATACCCCAAGGAAAACGCATGCAAAAATCTGGAATCTAAGTCACTTCTCTTTTACTGTTAAGGCATTACTGTTATTTTTATTAAATTTTAAAGGAGGGGTCAGAGAACAGGGGTATCGATACAAGAGAGGCTCGACCCATCGCTGGAAGAACGAGAATAATAACGCGCATGAAGGAATGTCTCTGCATGGAATTCGATAGGAGATTTTCTAACGCGCATGGAATTCGATAGGAGAAAAATAACGCGCATGAAGGAATGTCTCTGCATGGATGGTGCCTTCAATCATTTGGGAAACCAGAAATTTCGGAAGGATTTCGCCTACAAGAAATTTTCTTCCATATTTCCTTCCAGTCCGACCCCAAGACATAAGAAAGCACCTTCACACCAGTGCCAATTCCACGCTCCAAGGGTAGCCCAACCTCTAAACTGGAAGAAACAACGAAGCTTCTGCCAATTCCCAGGGCTGAATTTTTTTAGGAAGGAAAACAAAGACAAGGTAATGAGAATGGCGCCTGGTGCTACTGTAACAAAATGGTAAAATACAGCATGAGTTTTCAACTCCCGAACATTACGGGTTTCTGTCACAATGTAGTAAAATAAATCTGTTAAAATGGATCGTTATCAACCTCTGGGTCTCATCAATACATTGATAGCTGATGCACATATCAATTCTAAAAGTTTCATTATAAAACAGGTATATGGTAAATATGGAAACCTAATTTCTCAAAATAAAAATAATTACAAAAAAAATGCATGAAAATAACAAATTATTTGCTTAAAGAAAAAAACCCAAAAACAAGAGGCAAGCAGATATACTGGAAACTATTTGTACTTGATTGGACGTTGATAGAATCTAGACTCAGAATGACGTGACTTGGCCCTTAATTATTGGACAACTATATGAAATCCCCGTGAGTTCTCAACTTCAAACATTGCAACAAGCATTCGTCTCATCATACAACATGAACCATACCACTGCATCCATCGCAACATTACAAATTGATATTTTAAATTAATTTCAGAATTGTAATATGCTGGCAGCGACTACGAAATTTGTGTTCTGTACATGCATAGATTCCTGGCAGCCATTGTTCATTGGGGACATTGAATTGGTAACAATCATCATCAATCATTTCCAGTTTTCTACAAAACCATCAAGAGTTTAKCAATTCAAATTTATATTGCAGCACAACTATAGCAGAACTTCTAAAACTCTATTACAATTAAAATGTACTAAGTGTTCTTTCTTCCCTTCTCTCATTTTCTAATATATGTGACTTCACCAGTGCCTCCCAGCCAATGCTAGGGTACTCTTTGTCCCCCTTATCCCCCGAGCTGCAAAGGGGCTATGCACACACAAACCAGAAATCCTCTAGCTCTGAGCTTACATCGCAAGGTAGAGCCACAACTCTCTCTCAAGTTGGGTATCCCAACTCTCATAAGTAAATTGAGTCAAACATTCTGCAACATAATTTTACCCATAACCACTGGATTCCCTTTCCCCTCTTTACCATTTTATTTATATGAATTCTCTCATTGACACATCTTCCCTTGCACAATTAATTTTCTTTAAATTAAATAAATTAGAATTATTTCCCCCTTCCACTTGTTACCCATTCCTAAAGTCGCAAGTAATTCCACATTATAATTTAATTAAAAGTCAAAATCTCTCACCCTTCCTAAAAGCGCTCCTTAATTCACTCTCTTTATTTCCCATATTCTCATTTAATGACTGATGTCTTACTAAATCCGAGTTGAGTTAAAATAAGAATTTCTTCTAGTTAGATTAGTGTTAACTAGACTCTAGATACCTTTCTATGCATACACATTCTTTCAACTTTATTCATTTCTTATCTTAAATTCCAATTTGGTATTTTCTTGCACATATGTGTATTAAATCAATCTTTAGGTTTAATTCATTTTTCTTAATTTCTTAAATTGATTTACCTCATTCCTATCTTGATTTAGTTAATAATTTAGTTTTACTCTCCCTACAAACTTAGAATTCTGCTTGATTTTTTAATAGGCTTAGACTTTCATTTGGGGATTCACAATTAATAATTTCAATTCTTAATTAATTAGTTAAAGCCAACAATGCTTAAAGATTTTACAATGTTTAATTATTCGCTCAAGGTTTTCCAGGCCACCTAGATTCATTGACCCAAGTGTTACTTTCGCGACGTGCCCTTCAAGACGCACTCCGTGCTCCAAGCATGCCACTCGCCTTTGACTGGCTTTGGTAGTTTTCCAACCCTTGGAGTCAACACTCGATTTGAGTGACCTTGTGAGAGACTAAGGGATTCTAAGGAATAAGGACCCTGCCTTATTGTGCGCCCCTTAGACATCTTCATGAGCGTTTGTCTCAATATTCCCTCATGACATCATGGGCCTCTTGAACTAGGTAATAGTTTACCTAAAATTTGAGCCACGACGGGAGTGCTAGTAAACTTTCATAGAGACTCTTCCACACCTCTCCCTCAATATATGGTCTATGTGCATGGCCCCTTTACTTCTCATGTGAGCTAGATTAGTAAGCATTCGTCAGCCTTCATTCATTAACAAAACACTGTCAACGATCCATATACAACATCATAATATAATCGATCATATGTCACATATGCATAAATTAAATACTCAAACCAATACAATCCACTCCATGACTCAATCCAGAGTCCAAGGAGGTCCATTGATGCCATCGGTATTTACAATCCGTCAAGTGTCCTGCACACTCAGGGAAACTCGTCAATAGCATTTATCAATATGCATATAAGAAATAACAAAAATCATAATCCATCAACATCGTCATAAGAATCCATAAGAGAAACAAATAACCATGTACTATAACCAGATCACTTTCACACAAGTGTCCTCAAAGAACAATTCAATAACATGTGCTTGTAAGAGCGGGATGTTACATACACCCTTTCTTGTTTTAAACATTGTCTTGAAGTTGTATAGTATATAAAATGGAGAATTAAAAGTATCTGACAAGATCTATATGTCTAATCTATCAAATAAGTAAGGAAACTACTGATGCATATCATATGTGTACTCCCATGTCGCCAAGTGTGGACTATAATTATCCCATTGGACCTTGACTTGGTTGACTATTCGACGTCGTAACTGTCGAATGCAATGGTCCAAAATGTGGATGGGCTCCACCATGAGTGCACCCTCGTCTAACACCTGCAAGGAACTCATGTCAATCAAATGTGTAGGATCGCTAACATAATGTCTCAAAACAGATACATGAAAAATATCGTGCATACGCCTCAAAGAATCAACCAAGGCTAGCCGATAGGCCACAGATCCTTTCTTTTCCACAACCTCGAAAGGTCCCAAAAACCTAGGAGAGAGTTTATCATCCTTTCCAAACTTGATCAAATTCTTGTGCGGTTTCACCCACAAGAAAACTCGGTCACCAACTTCATAATTGCAGTCCATGTGATGTGCATCAACATAACTCTTATGTCGATCTTCCGCCTATTTAATCCTTTGTCTTCTCGATTGCATTTGTTATTCAATTTATTGGATTTCTTCTAGTCCTACCAAGAGCCTATCCTCAATTCGATCCCATCTGAATGGCATCTGACACAGTTTCCCATAAAGGAACTCAAATGGTGCCATCTTAATGGTACTTTGATAGCTGTTATCGTATGAAAACTCTACCAATGGCAAGAACTCTTCCCAACTCTTACATTGTTCCATTACATACATATGCAACATATCTTCCAAAATTTGGTTCATTCTTTCTGTCTACCCGTCTATCTCAGGGTGATATGTTGTACTCAAGTTCAGTTGTGTTCCAAAGGCCTCTTGGAAACTAGTCCAAAATTGTCGTGTAAACATCGATCCTCGATTGGATATGATCCTTCTCAGTACACCATGTAACCGTACAATCTCATTGATAAAATATATATCTATGTCTGGCGCCTGATACATCATATGCACATGAATAAAATGCGCAATCTTGGTCAGAGTTTAAACTACCACGAAAATCGAGTCGTGCTTCGTTGTAACCGGCGACAATCCAACGATAAAGTCCATCGAAATGACCTTCCATTTTGATTCTGGAATAACATGTGGTTATAGTAATCAATAATCCCTTGAGCCTTTGAAATTATTCTGCGCATTTCTCGGTCCATAAAAAATTTCTTTTTTTTCTTCTGCAATTTCGTGATCAGATTTGCTATCTTCGATGAACCGTTGGTAATATCTGACTAAACCCATAAAGTTGTGTACTTGTTGTAAGTTTGTTGGTGTAGTCCATTCCACAATAGCCTCCACCTTTTTCAGATCAACATCGATACCTTCACCGGATACAACATGCCCTAAGTAATGAATCTTCAATTGGTAGAAAGAGCATTTCAACAGTTTCCTATACAATTTTCTTTCACGTAAACACTGTAGTACCAAGCGTAAATGTTCTTCATGTTCTTATGTCGTCCGAGAATATATCAGTATGTCATCAATGAATAATTTAACAAACTTGTCCAAGTATTCTCATAACACACCATTCATCAAGGTCATGAATACCCCTAGGATGTTTGTCAGTACAAACGATAAAAATGTAAACTCATAGTGTCTGAACCTCCTCTTGAATGCGATATTTGGAATATCTTCCTCTTTAATTTGTAACTGGTGATACCCTGATATTAAGTCGATCTTTGAAAACACTGTCGCGACTTTCATTTGAACAAACAAGTCATCTATTCTTGGCAACAGATATTGATTCTTGATCGTTGCCTTGTTCAATTGACGGTAGTCGATACAAAGTCTCCACAACCCATCCTTCTTTCTTATGAAAACAACACATGCACTGCAAGGTGACACACTTGGATGTATAAGTACCAAGTTCAACAACTCCTTCAATTTCATTTTCAACTACTGTAGCTCAGGCATTGACATCCAATAAGGTGTTCTTGGTATCGGTTCAGTTCCAGGTTTCAATTCGATGGTAAAATCCAACTCTCTTTAGGGAGACAAACCTAGTAGCTCTTCTCAAAACACGTCTGCAAACTCTTGTACTACCAGAAGGTTTTCTAATCCTACTTCCTAGCCCTTTTCATTTAGCACTAACATTTCATATAGCTTCCATCCTTTTCACCTGCTCTTCTATAGCTGCAGGGAAGAAATGAACCTGAAGGACACTCCCTAGTTTCTTCCTACAATCACTCTTCTCTATTCCTCATCATCAGTCAAACTCAACCGTTTCATCTTACAGTCAAGTATCAGATCATGCGATTCCAACCAGTCCATACTGATCACGATGTCATAAGATCCTAATATCATGACATATAGGTCAAACTTCATTAAAAAATCTCCCATGTCAATTCTACAACATGTAACCCTTCCTCCAACCTTCTGTTTGGCACCCGAAGCAATTTCTACGTACCTAAACTCGTTCCACTCGACTTCCTTTACCTTAATTCTTTTCAGCGTTTCACTAGAAATAAATCTCTTTATAGCACCTGGATCTATCAAAATATTATACGTTTGGTTGGCAATTGTACCTGACATATGAAGCACAGTGCAATGGTGCTCACCTTAGCAGTTATTCACCACTACGTGAATCTTGTGGGCCTTGCCCAAATCTCCAACTGTAGTGTGTCCTGTTGACCCAACCTCTCTGGCCTTCTCAATGGGGCAGTATCGCTAGAAATATGGCTCTCGACATGTCCAACATTTGATCCTCAGTCCAGTACTCCTGGTCCCGTAAGTAGAACTTGTTGGCCTACTAGCCTGAAATCCTAGTTTGTTCTCCTCAACAGGCCTAAACTGTTGCTGCTACGAGCGACATTGTTGTTGATGCAATGGTCCTCTATAGGGATTCCTTTGTTACGGAGCTGGTTGTTGTGGTGTCGTGAATGTGGATCCTCTCAACGTATCTCAGTACCCTAATGTATGTATGGCTGGTGTTTGATGCACCTGCGTACCTGATGTCGTATGTCCTGACGGTCTTGCAGGAGTCCTTCCCTACCCCCCGTTGGTCAGCTCTTCCTCAGCTATGAGGGTCTTCTTGAATGCATCGTGCAAAGTCTAAGGCATTAGGATCGTCACCTCCACACGAGTGTTGAAGTTAAGGCCGAACACAAACTTGTTGACCTTCAGCTTCTCCGTATTCAGATGCAGGGCATACCGAAGTAGCTCTATGAATCGGGCCTCATACTCCAGCACCATATGACCACCCTGTCAGAAGGCGTTGAAATCATTGATTTGGCGCTCAATGAATTCCTCTGACAAATACCTCTCTCGAAATCGCTCCTTGAACAGTTCTCTTGACACGTCTTCGACAACGATGTTTAGTTTAGGTAGGAGCATATTCCATGATAGAAGAGCTCTCCCCTTCAGCTGAAAGCCCGCCATGTGGAATTTCATGTTAGAGGCGTAGTCACGAAGTGTGAATCACATCTCCATGTTCTCCAACCATGCCTTAGTGGTTGAGCTATCTATGACACCCATGAACTCGGGAAACTTAACCTTCTCAAGTTCTCTATGAATGATACCACTACTAGCTAGAGTGCGTTATGAACCCTCATTGGGTACAAGTGCCCTAGCCTCATCTCTATTTATTTGGTTAATCAAGGCCTCTAACATCCTCTCAAAGGACTTCATCAAACCAACCACATCCCCCACGACAATCTTCTCCTCTCTAATTAGTTGTTCTTCTCCTTGGGGGTTAGACCCCTTTGGCATGGATGCTACTGGAGGTGTCACACCTCTTCTCCTAGCACCACATCATCTACCACCATGAAATACTCTAACCATGATTACTTTCATGGACACATTTCAATTTTAAGTAGCGATAAGTTATTAATCAAGTGTTTAATACAGTGGAAGGTGTAATGATCCCAAGTCGCGGGGTTGAACCCGCTTTGATACCATATGTAACAACCCATTTGTTACTGTTACACATTATTTTTGTCAATATGATTGTTAATGATGTAAACCTATTTGTAGTCTTCAAAGGGGTTAGTGGCATGAGTTCTTGAAGGAAGAAGAGAGAAGAACTTTTCCTGAGAAAAGAAGTTGCATTTTCCTTTGTAAAAACCCTATAAAAAATGAAGTTCGTAGGATACATTATAGCTAGTGTGCGAGAATGCCTGATTCTCGCAGGATGCATCATAGCTAAGTCGCGAGGAGTTCGCAATCTGTTCTATAGGCAAGGTGCGAGAATCCTTACACAAGGGAAAAACGAGTGTTTTCTCGAATCTTCTAGAAGGAGAAACTTCCATGGTGAGGTGACATCCGAATGGTTTGGATATTACTCACTTTCATGATTTAGTGGGATCATCCTAACCTCCTCACCTTATCCTCTTCATCTTATAAAAGGAGAGGAGCTCTCATGGAGAACGGTTAAGTTGGATTTGGCTTGGAATTATTAGCTTGGTTAGAGTGGCTTTGAGATTTTCTTTGTCAAGATATATTGTGAGTAGCTATCAGATCCATGGTCTCAGAATCCTTGGAGCAAGAAGTGCGTGGGGAATGAAGGACAGTTGGAAGGGACCTTACAACATCAAGGCCATGGTTGTAATCTCTCTTTCACATTTAATATGATACAATAATATGATTCTTTCCTATAAAGCTTGTTGCGTTTTATTGTATGATTCCTTGATCACATACATAGGTTTATATTGAGTTTATGCTATTACTATCACTTTGATTGGTTGTGTTCTTTTGCAGGTTCATCATTGTATGAGCGTTGGAACAAATCTACGATGGCGATGGCGAGAGGAAGTGAAATTTAAATGGTATGTCACCCATCCCTCTTTAGTTAGTAAATTCAATATTTAAAACTTAAGAAAAGCGTCATGTTCTGGTGTGTTTTGTTCTAGATCTAGGCGGATCTAGGGAGATTAGTTAGTGTCTACACCTACCAATTTATCAGATAACAATTACGACAATGAATAATGATGCACAATAGGTATATATATATATATATTATTTTCATTACGAATTTAAAATCGTCACAACATAAATTAACAACATTACATGCGCCACATCATCGTAATCATTGACAACACAAAGCCAATGCATTAACATAAATAATTCAGACCCATTATCAACACGTAAGCATAAATAGTGATGCAGTTCAACTCATCACAATCAACTAAGAAAAATACAATTAAAGGATCAACCATGCCACTGAATAATAGAAGAACTACCCGCCCAACCTATCCTCCATGGTTAGGACCTCCATGACACATAAGCAGCGCTCAATCCTAGGATTCATCTGATTGATTTTGACCACTTAAGGTCTCAGGTTTGGTGATTGTTCTGAGGAACAAAGAGGTGTTTAATTCCCTTAATCAATCATGACTCATAACTAAATTTTAGAGTATCAATCATACATCAACATTATTACATGGCGCAAGAGTAATCTAATTACTAAATCAATCCTACATCAACAATATTTAATGACACAATGGTAATCTAGTTACTAAATCAATCATACATCAACAATATTTAATGGCGCAATAGTAATCTAGTTACTAAATCAATCATACATCAACAATATTTAATGGTGTAATAGTAATCTAGTTGCTAAATCAATTATACCTCAATCATCAAATATTCAATGGCGTGGAAGGAATTCCTGCAACAAAAAATACATCAAGTAATTGACACAATTACCACCTATGGAACATGGCAAAATTATAAGAAGAGAACAACATGACCAGTTGTAAGTCCCTTAAGGAGGTGTGAGTACAAGGAAGGGTTCAGTATGAAAATCATCTCCTAGACCCCACTTCCAAGTATATGAGTAAACATCGGGCCACCTATAAGGTAAAGGAGGTCATTAATTCTTCCCTTCCACTTAGAACATTCTTCAACTGTATAAATTCCAAGCATGCAAGTACCCTTCCATTTATACTAAAGATTTCCTTGAAAAGTGGTAAGATAAAGAATTAATTAAAAAAAGGGGGTTATGCCAAGGGATTTGGCACTCTAGCGATTCAAGAACAACCATTTAGTGTAAGACCACAAAATTAAAGAACAAGCATGGGGCTAAGTGATGATCTTGGCAAAGGCCATTACATGATTGAATAAGTGTAAGTTTTAAATAATTCCGTTATTTTTGGCATTAATTGATTATTTTTTTTTCATAAGATTAAATCCACCCTAGGTAACATACCGAACATTGTGAATTGGGGGTTGGGTCCAACTTACATATACATAATTAAGAGCTAGTACATGGGTCCAATACATGAATCAAGGTTATGGTGTAGGGGATAACTACTTATAGAATATTAAAAGAGTTAATGCATAACTAAGGATTTAATAACACAAATAAGGTATCAACTAAACTATATTCTAACTAAGAATTAAAGAAGTTTTTATTCTCAATTATAAGTTGAGAACCCTACGAAGGGATAAATCTTCTTAATGTGGCATAAGGGTTTCAAGTTGACCCCAATGGAAAGATAGAGATGTTAAAACTCCAATTATAAGTTAGTTAGTTTACTTAATTGTGATACAGTTAGATGACAGTTATGGTCTTTTTGTATTATATATCTACGTCTATGTACATTATTATTTGCTCATTGATAAATATAGAGTATGCCTTTTCTACTTATCTCTGTTCATCATGGTTTATTGATTGCTTGAGTTATTTCCATTATATTTCTGTTTTTTTCTTCATTATAAATCTAACCTAACCAAAAAAAAAAAAAGAGGAGCAAGGATGCCATCGGGTGGAAGCGAACAGGTAAGTGAGGGACCGTATCCCAGCAAGACTCCAGGCAAAAACTGTAATTTATTCCGCAGTCATAACTTATCAAGACAGTCGCCAGGCAGCGTCAGCGCAGTAGGCGCCAATGGTGTACCCCAAGGAAACTGCATGCACAAATCTTGAATCTAAGTCACTTCTCTTTTACCGTTAAGGCATTACTGTTTTTTTTATTAAATTTTAAAGGAAGGGTCAGAGAACAGGCGTATCGATACAATAGAGGCTCGACCCATCGCTGGAAGAACGACAATAATAACGTGCATGAAGGAATGTCTCTACATGGAATTAGATAGGAAATTTGATAAGGGGATGGTGCCTTTAATTTGGGAAACCAGAAATTTAGGAAGGATTTTGCTACAAGAAATTTTCTCTAAGAAGGTGCATTCCATATTTCCTTCCAGTCCAACCCCAAGACATAAGAAAGCACCTTCACACCAGTGCCAATCCCACGTGCCAAGGGGGATGATTAGAGCACCGAAAAAATCGTGCGCCCAAGGGGATACAGGGTGGATACGATCGCTCCAGGGTAGCCCAACATCTAAACTGGAAGGAACAACGAAGCTTCTGTGAATTCCCAGGGCTGATTTCTTTTAGGAAGGAAAATGCAGATAAGGTAATGAGAATGGCGCCTCGTGCTACTGTAACAAAATGGTAAAAACCAACATGAGTTTTCAACTTTCGAACATTGCGGGTTTCTTTCACACTGAAGTAAAATAAATTTGTTAAAATGGATCGTTATCAACCTCTGAGTCTCAACAATATAGTTATAGCTAACACACAGATCAATTCTAAAAGTTTCATTATCAAACAGGTACAAGGTAAATATGGAAACCTAATTTCTCAAAATAAAATAATTCCAAAAAAAATGCATGAAAATAACAAATTATTTGCTTAAAGAAAAAAACCCAAAAACAAGAGGCAAACAGATATACTGGAAACTATTTGTACTTGATTGGACGTTAATAGAATCTAGACCCCAGAATGACGTGACTTGGCCCTTAATTATTGGACAACTATATGAAATACCCGTGAGTTCTCAACTTCAAACATTGCAACAAGCATTCATCTCATCATACAACATGAACCATACCATTGCATCCATCACAACAAGACAAATTGATATTTTAAATTAATTTCTGAATTGTAATATGCTGGCAATTGTTCATTGGGGACATTGAATTGGTAACAATCATCATCATTCATTTTCAGTTTTCCACAAAACCATCGAGACTTATCAATTCAAATCTATATTGCGGCACAGTTATAGCGAAACTTCTAAAAAGCTATTACAATTAAAATGTACTAACACTCAAATCCAAAGTAGAAATCTCGTGACCGGCGAAGATGGATTGGTGATGCTCTCGTTAAAAGGGATCTTTCCTTCCTTCTCCATCTTGCTAATCTCTGAGATTTCACCGGTACTTCTCAATCAATGTTAGGCGTACTCTTCTTCCTCCTTATCCCCGCGAACCGCAAAGGAGCTATGAACACACAAACCAAAAATCCTCTAGCTCCGAGCTTGAATCACAATGTAGAGCCACAACTTTCTCTCTCAAGCTGGGTGTCCCAACTCTCACAAGTAAAACAAGTAAAAAATTATGCAGCATAATTTTACCCATAACGAGTGTGATCCCTTTCCGCTCTTTACCATTTTCTTTATAGGAATTCTCTGATTGACACATCCCCCTTGCACAGTTAATTTTCTTTAAATTAAATAAATTAGAATTATTTCCCCCTTACACTTGTTACCCTTTACCTGAGTTTCACAAATAATTCCACATTATAATTTAATTAAAAGTCAAAATACCTCACCCTTCCTAAAAGTGCTCCTTAATTCACTCCTAGTTGTATCTTTATTTCCCATATTCTCATTTAATGACTAATGCCTTACTAAATCTGAGTTGAGTTAAAATATGGATCTTCTTCTAGTTAGACTAGTGTTAACTAGACTCTAGATACATTTCTATGCATACACATTCTTTCATTTTTATTCATTTCTTATCTTAAATTTCAATTTGGTATTTTCTTGCACATATGTGTATTAAATCAATCTTTAGGTTTAATTCATTTTTCTTAATTTCTTATATTGATTTACTTCATTCCTATCTTGATTTAGTTAATAATTTAGTTTTAGTCTTCTTACCAACTTAGAAGTAGGCTTAATTTTTGAATAGGCTTAGACTTTCATTTGGGGATTCACAATTAATCATTTCAATCCTTAATTAATTAATTAAAGCCAACAATGCTTAAATATTTTACAAGGTTTTATTATTCTCTCAAGGTTTTCTAAGCCACCTAGAATCATTGACGCAAGTGTTACTTTCACGACATGCCCTTCAAGACGCACTCTATGCTCCAAGGGTGCCACTTGCCTTTCACTGGTTTTGGTAGCTGTCCAACCCTTGGAGTCAACACTCCATTCAAGTGACCTTGTGAGAGATTAAGGGATTCTAAAAAATAAATACCCCGCCTTATTGCGCGCCCCTTAGAAATTTTCATGAGCGCGTGTCTTAGTCTGCCCTCATGGCATCGTAGGCCTCTCGAACTAGGTAATCGTTAACCTACAATTCAAGCCACAATGATATTTCTAGTAGGTTGTGATAGAGACTTTTCCACACTTCTCCCTCAATATATGGTCCATGTGCATGGCCCCTTTACTTCTTATATGAGTCAGATTAGCAAGCATTCTGATTAAAAAGATTTCTATGGTTGGGGTTTTCATGATTGATCGAAATGGCCACAGTTTTGTCAATAGAATCTCGATGTTTTGGATCCAAATCAGGATCCATCTTCAAGACATTGAGCCTGGGTTCAGATGATGAGAAGAGTTGGTTTTAAATACTAGAGTTGAGGAGAAAGCTAGGTGTCAGCTAGGTTATTTGGGAAAAACAAATTTTAGTGTGATTAAGTTTTATTAGGGTTTTGTTTTATTTTGTTTTAAGATTATTTTAAATTATTATTAAATCAATGTTTATTGATTTTAGTTTTAATTAACTAGAATCTAGGTAATTAGTAGCGTTTATTTTTAGGTATTAAGCATATTATTAAGTTATTTTAGGGTTTGATTATTATTGCTATTTAGGGTTTAATGTTTCTTAATTTTTTTTTTATTAATTTAAGGCTTAAAACTTAGTTATAATCAACTATGTTTATAAGATTATAGGTATAAATATTTAAAGGTTCTTAATAAGTTATCTTGAGCTAGGTTAGTTTTAATTTTATTGTTTAAGATTATGACCAATTCTATTCCTAAGCCTTTTAATATTCTTTAATGAGAATTTTTATTTTAAAAAGTGTTTTATATTCGAGAGTGATTTCTAATTAGGTGGGGTTATTGATAAAATTGGGTTTAATGAATTAATCTTAATATTGAGATAGTATTTATCAATGATTATTATTGTTTATTATGAGTCAAAGGGAGCCAGTTTTCGCTTAGTTCTAACCCACTATCTCTGTTTAGGTTGCTAGGATGTTTACAGATTTCAATGGCTTCTCTAACATGCCGTTTAAAGAGGTGATTTTCTTTGGCGAGGATTTTGGTGTCTTCTAGGTAGATATGGTGTCTTGTTTTAAGGGAGTGTTCAGCTAGGGAAGAGGTGCAGATGCGTTCATTCTTAATGTCAGATCCATGTTCTTTTATCCTAATCTGGAAGGAGCAACCAGTTTCACCGATGTAGCATTTTTCGCATGAGCACTCTATTTTGTAGATTCCTTTACCTTTGTGAGGGTCGATTTTGTTTTTGACGGATCTCATATTATATTTGATGGTTTCAAGTGGCTTGAAAGAGGTATTAATCTCTTTTTTGTTGAGGACTCTTGCAATCTTATCGATCATTCCTTGGATGTAAGGGAGGCAGGCATCTCTATTAGGGTTCTGGTCTTTTGGGACGGTGGACTTATTGTGTGTTTTTTCTAGGGCTCTGTTTATTGCATTCTTAATGTCTTTGTGTTTATAACCTATGTTATTAAAAGTCTGGGTAAGGTGATTTGTTTCTTTATCTAGGTGTGCTTCATCAGAGATTCTTATGGCTCTAGTGGCTAAAGTTTTTAGGACACCTAGTTTCTGGTTGGGGTGGTGATGGGAGTTTGCGTGGAGATAGTTCTCAGTGTGAGTCTTTTTTCTATAAACCGCATGTCCTAGATCCCCATTACTTTTCATCTTGATAAGAACGTCCAGAAAGGGGATGCTATCATTCTCTTCGAGTTCCATTGTGAATTTTATTTCTTCGGATATGTTGTTTAGGTGTTGAAAGAATTTTTGAAATTCTTCTTTCCCGTGGGGCCAGAGAACATTGGTGTCATCAACAAATCTTTTCCACCTTAAAGGTTTTAGGGGAAAGGAGTCTAGGGCACTCTTTTCAAAATTTTCCATGAAAAGGTTGTCACAGCTTGCGCTCAGATTCCACCTGAAACTAGTGCAAACTGTGATGCCCGAATTGTGGAAAATAGTGGACGCCATTACAACCATGAAAGCTGACAAGAGTTATTTAGAAGATTAGAACATGCACGCCTCCAAGCTAGAACGATTACTCAATAGTGAAAAAACAACAAAAATACCAATGCGATGATGGTAGTAAACCTATCTGCGCACGCACTGAACAAAGCCGAGTTGGGCGTATTGGAGAAAGGACTTAATTTTTCCATCTCCCCAACTTCCATACCTATCTATAATATTATATGTTGCATAGAGGATAGCATACAATACCTCGCCGATGAAGACAAAGAGCTAATATGCCAAGACTGCTCAGTTATTCTATGCAAAGCTAAACCTCCAAAAAGCAATTTGAGTAAATAAGAGCACGTAGCCTTAAAGGACTTAAGAAATGATGAAAATCTAGTGATCCTTAGGGAAGACAAAGGTGGCACCAGTGTCCTTATGAACCTTAATGATTATAATAGGAAAATGAATGAACACCTTTCTCAGAGTGGCAGCTATAGAAAACTTAATTGCAACCCTATTAAGAAGATTATATGGCAAGTAAAGAATGCCATCAACAGCTCCAACCTAGACGAAAGAACTAAGAAATGTTTAAACCCAAACAATGAGATCACCCCAAGAATACACGGTCTACAGAAAATTCACAAAGAAGATATTCCTCTTAGACCCATAGTGAATACCATAGGCTCACCAACCTATGAGCTAGCTAAACACATAGCCCCTTGGTAGGCCACAGTGACTCTTTCATTAAAGACTCCAATGAATTTATTAAAATCATTAAAAGTGAAAAAGTAAGACCTCATGACACCCTCATAAGTTTTGACGTAGTCTCCCTTTTCACCAAAATCCCTTTAGATGAAGCTATCCAAATTATCAAAGAAGTCACTGACTCGGAAACATCTAACCTAGTCGAGGTCTGCTTACGCTCCACTTTTTTTAGTTATCAAGGATAATTCTATGAACAAACTAGCGGCATAGCAATGGGCTCCCCATTGTTCCCCATTGTTGCTAACCTTTTCATAGAAAATTTTGAAAAGAGAGCCCTAGACTCCTTTCCCCTAAAACCTTTAAGGTGGAAAATATTTGTTGATGACACCAATGTTCTCTGGCCCCACGTGAAAGAAGAATTACAAAAATTCTTTCAACACCTAAACAACATATCCGAAGAAATAAAATTCACAATGGAACTCGAAGAGAATAATATCATCCCCTTTCTATACGTTCTTATCAAGAGGAAAAGTAATGGGGATCTAGGACATGCGGTTTATAGAAAAAAGACTCACATTGAGAACTATCTCCATGCAAACTCCCATCACCACCCCAACTAGAAACTAGGTGTCCTAAAAACTTTAGCCACTAGAGCCATAAGAATCTCCGATGAAGCACACCTAGATAAAGAAACATATCAAATTACCAAGAATTTTATGAACATAGGTTATAAACACAAAGACATTAAGAATGCAATAAACAAAGCCCTAGAAAAAACACGCGATAAGTCCACCATCCCAAAAGACTAGAACCCTAATAGATATGCCTACCTCCCTTACATCCAAGGAGTGACCAATAAGATTGCAAGAGTCCCCAGCAAAAAAGAGATTAAGAACTCCTTCAAACCACTTGAAACCATCAAACATAATATGAGATCCGTCAAAGACAAAATCGACTCTCACAAAAGTAAAGGAATCTACAAAATAGAGTGCTCATGTGGAAAATGCTACATCGGTGAAATTGGTCGCTCCTTCCAGATTAGGATAAAAGAACATGGAGCTGACATTAAGAATGAATGCATCTGCACCTTTGCCCTAGCTGAACACTCCCTTAAAACAAGACACCATATCCTCCTAAAAGACACCAAAATCCTCGCCAAAGAAAATCACCTCTTTAAACGGTGTGTTAGAGAAGCCATTGAAATCCATAAACATCCTAGCAACCTGAACAGAGATAGTGGGTTAGAACTAAGCGAAAACTGGATCCCTTTGATTCATAATAAACAATAATAATCATTGATAAATACTATCTCAATATTAAGATTAATTCATTAAACCCAATTTTATCAATAACCCCACCTAATTAGAAATCACTCTCAAATATAAAACACTTTTTAAAATAAAAATTCTCATTAAAGAATATTAAAAGGCTTAGGAATAGAATTGGTCATAATCTTAAACAATAAAATTAAAACTAACCTAGCTCAAGATAACTTATTAAGAACCTTTAAATCTTTATACCTATAATCTTATAAACATAGTTGATTATAACTAAGTTTTAAGCCTTAAATTAATAAAACAAAAATTAAGAAACATTAAACCCTAAATAAAAATAATAGCAAACCCTAAAATAACTTAATAATCTACTTAATACCTAAAAATAAACCGTACTAATTACATAGATTCTAGTTAATGAAAACCAAAACCAATAAACATTGATTTAATAATAATTTAAAATAATCTTAAAACAAAATAAAACAAAACCCTAATAAAAATTAATCACACTAAAAAAGAAATTTACCAAGTAACCTAGCCGGCACCTAGATTTCACCTCAACTCTAGCATTTAAAACCAACTCTTCTCATCATCTGAACCCAGGCTCAATGTCCTGAAGATGGATCCTGATTTGGATCCGAAACATCGATAGTCTATTGACATAGCAAGCATTTGTCAGCCTGCATTCATTAACAAAACACTGTCAACGATCAATGTATAAAATCATAATATAATCGATCATATGTCACATATGCATAAATTAAATACTCAAACCAATACAATCCACTCCATGACTCAATTCAGAGTCCACAGAGGTCCATTGATTCCATCGGCATCCACAATTCGTCAAGTTTCCTGCACACTCAGGGAATCTTGTCAAGAGCATCTATCAATACGCATATAACAAATAACACAAAATCATAATCCATCAACATCATCATAAGAATCCATAAGAGAAATAAATAACCATGTACTATAATCAGATCACTTTCACACAAGTGTCCTCAAAGAATATTCAGTAACATGTTCTCGCAAGAGCAGGATGTTACATACACCCCCTCTTGTTTTAAACATCATCCCAAATTTGTACAGTATATAAAATGAAATAATTAAATTATCTGACAAGATCTATATGTCTAATCTATCAAATAAGTAAGGAAATTGCTGAGGCATATCATATGCACCCTTCCATGTCACCGAGTGTGGACTGTAATTGTGCCACTGGACCTTGACCTGATCGAATATTCAACGTCATAGCTGTCGAATTTGATCGTCCATAATATGGATGGGCTCCACCATGAGTGAACCCGCGTCTGACACCTGCAAGGAATTGATGTCAATCACATGTGTAGGATCCCTAACATAGTGTCTCAAAACAGATACATGAAAAACATCGTGCATACGCCTCAAAGAATCAGGGAAGGCTAGTCAATAGGCCATGGGTCCTTTCTTTTCCACAACCTTGAAAGGTCCCATAAACCTAGGAGAGAGTTTAACAGCCTTTCTGAACTTGATCGAACTCTTGTGCGGTTTCACCCGCAAGAAAAATCGGTCACCAACTTCATAATTGTGATCAATGTGATGCATATCAACATAACTCTTATGCCAATCTTGCGCCTCTTTAATCTTTTTTCTTATTGATTGCATTTGTTATTCCATTTCTTGGATCACTTTTGGTCCTACCAGGACACTATATTGAATTCTATCCCATGTCAATTGCGTCTGACACGGTTGCCCATAAAGAAACTCAAATGGTGCCATCTTAATGGTACTTTGATAGTTGTTATTGTATGAAAACTCTACCAGTGGAAAGAACTCTTCCCAACTCTTATGTTCGTCCATTACATACATACGCAACATATCTTCCAAAATTTGGTTCATTGTTTCTGTCTTCCTGTCTATCTCAGGTTGATATGTTGTACTAAATTTCAGTTGTGTTCCCAAGGCCTCTTGGAAACTAGTCCAAAATCGTCCTGTAAACATCGATCCTTGATTGGATATGATCCTTCTTGGTACACCATGTAACCTTACAATCTCGCTGACAAAAACTCTAGCTATGTCTAGCACCTGATACATCATACACACAAGAATAAAATTTTCACTCTTCATTAGAGTGTCAACTACCTTGAAAATTGAGTCGTGTTTCCTTGTCGTCAGCGACAATCCAACGATAAAGTCCATCGAAATGACCTTCCATTTCGATTTTGGAATAGCGTTTGGTTGTAGTAATCATGTTGAATGTCTATGTTCATCTTTCACTTACTCACATTCTAGACATCGCGCCACATAACTAACTATGTCTGCCTACATTCCTTTCCAGAAGAAGAAAGGCTTAAGGTCTGCCCTCATCTCCGTGACTCCTGGATGTGCCATGTGTACTTCTCTATGAGATTTGTGTAAGATCAAAATTCTCAATTCGTCGTTAGGAGATATGTAAATCATGTTATTATACCTCATCAATCCATCATTGTCTAATGTATAACCTTCAAACTTTGGTACCATCATGGTGTCTTGTCTGATATTTTCCTTAACCTCTTTATACCATTCATCGTCAAACTGTATAGTTAGAATATTTTCTCGAATATTCGTCCAAAGAGGTATCACTAAGAATACATGTGGTCTTTGACTCAATGCATTTGCCACTCTGTTTACCGTTCCTTTTATGTAATTAATCTGAAAATCGTATTCGCTAAGTAATTTCGACCAATGCCCTTGTCACGCGATCAAGTCACTCTATGTAAATAGGTGCTGCAATTTGCAATGATCTATTTTTAGTTCAAATTTCCTTCCAATCAGATAGTGTCTCCACACTCTCAAGTCATACACAATGGACAATAACTCCAAATCATGCGTTGTGTAGTTCTCCTGATGATTTCTTAATTTCCTTGAGATGTAAGCAATCACTTGACCCTTTTGCATCAGTACTCTGCCTAAACCTTCCTTGGATGTGTCCGTTCATACCAAGAATTTCTTGTCCATGTCAGGGACTTTTAGTATTGATGCTTTTGTCAATAACCCCTTGATCCTTTGAAATGCTTCCGTGCATTTATTGGTCCATAAAAACTTCTTGTTTTTCTTCTGCAATTTCATGATCGTATTTTTTGTCTTCGAAAAACCTTCAATGAACCATCGGTAATATGTGGCTAAACACATAAAGTTGCATACTTCTTGTACGTTTGTTAGCACAGGCCATTCCACAATAGCCTCTACCTTCATCGGATCCACATCAATACCTTCACTAGATATAACGTGCCCTAAGTAATGAATCTTCGATTGGTAAAAAGAGCATTTCGACAGTTTCTCGTTCAATTTAATTTCACGTAATCATTGTAGTACCAAGCGCAAATGTTCTTCATGTTCTTATTTCATCGAAGAATATATCGGTATGTCATCAATAAATACTTGAAAAAACTTGTCCAAGTATTCATGGAACACCCCATTCATCAATCTCATGAATACCCCTGGGGCATTTTTCAGTCCAAACAGTAAAACCATAAACTCATAGTGTCTAAACCTCGTCCTGAATGTGGTCTTAGGAATATCTTCCTCTTTAATTCATAACTGGTGATACCCTAATCTTAATTCAATCTTTAAAAACACTGTCGTGCCTTTCATTTGATCAAACAAGTCATCTATTATTGGCAAAAAATATTGATTCTTGATCGACTCCTTGTTCAATTGATGGTAATCGATACAAAGCCTCCACAACCCATCCTTGTTTCTTATGAAAATAACAAGTGCACCCCAAGGTGACACACTTGGATGTATAAGTCTCAAGTCCAACAACTCCTTCAATTGCATTTTCAACTACTGTAGATTAGGCGTTGACATTCGATAAGGCGTTCTTGCTATTGGTTTAGTTCCAGGTTTCAAGTCAATGGTAAACTCCAACTCTATTTCGGGTGGCAAACCTAGTAACTTTTATGGAAACACGTATGCAAATTCTTGTACTACCGAAAGGTTTTCTAATCATTCTGCCTCACCCTTTTCGTTTAGCACTAATATTGCGTATAACTTGTATCCTTTGCACATGCTCTTCTGTAGCTACAGGGAAGAAATTAACTTGAAGGACACTCCCTGGTTTCTTCCTACTGTCACTCTTCTTTGTCCCTCATCATCGATCAAACTCAATTGTTTCATATTATAGTCGAGTATCGCATCATGCGATTCTAACCAGTCCATACCGATCACGATGTCATAAGATCCTAAGATCATGAAATATAGGTCGAACTTCATTACAAAATATCCCAAGTCAATGCTACAACACGTAACCCTTCCTCTAGCCTTTAGTTTGGCACCCGAAGCCATTTCTATGTACCTATAATCATCCTACTTGACTTCCTATGCCTTAATTTGTTTCAGCGCTGCACTAGAAATAAAGCTCTATGTAGCACCTAGATCTATCAAAATATTAAAAGTTTGGTCGACGATTGTACCTGACATATCAAGCACAGTGGACTAGTGCTCATCCTGACGGTTATTCATCGTTGCGTGAATCCTATGAGCCTTGCCCAAATCTCCAACTATAGTGTGTCCTGTGGGACTGACCGCTCCGGCCTTCTCAATAGGGCAGTCTCACTAGTAATGTGGCTCTCCACATGTCCAACATCCGATCTTCAGCCCAGTACCCCTGGTCCCTGAAGTAGAAGTTGTTGACCTGCTAGCCTGAGATCCTGGTTTGTTCTGCTGAACATGCCTAAACTGTTGCTGCTATGGGAGACGTTGTTGTTGATGTGGTGGTCCTCTGTTGAGGATTTGTTCATCGTGGCGTCTTGAATGTGGATCCTCTTAACGTATCTCAGTACTCTAATTTATGTTTGGCTGGTGTTTGATGCAGTTGCGCAGTTGATGTCGTCTATCCAATTGGTCTTGCATGAGTCCTACCCTAACCCCCACTGGTTAGCTCTTCCTCAGCTATGAGGGCCTTCTGGACTGCATCATGTAACGTCTTAGGCATTAATATCCTCACCTTTGAACGAATTTTAAATTTAAGGCCGAACATAAACTTGTTTACCTTCATCTTGTCCTTGTTCAGATGCGAGGCATACCAAAGTAGCTTCATCAATCGGGCCTCATACTCCAACATCGTACGACCACCCTGTCATAAGGCATTGAACTCATTGAGCTGGTGCTCGATGAATTCATCTGACAAATACCTCTCCCAGAACCACTCCTCGAACAATTCCCATGACACATCTTTGACGACCATGTTTAGTTGAGGTAGGAGCGTCTTCCACCATAGAAGAGCGCTCCCCTTTAGCTGAAATATCGCCATATGGAATTTCATGTTGGAGGTGTATTTGTGAAGTGTGAAGCACATCGTCGTGTTCTCCAAACATGCCTTGGTGGTTGAGCTGTCTATGGCACCCATGAACTCAGGAAACTTAACCTTCTCGAGTTCTCTGTAAATGCTACCACTACCAGCTAGAGCACGCTATGAACCCTCATTAGGTACATGCATCATTGCCTCATTTCTATCTAGTCGGTTAATCAAGGCCTCTAACATCCTCTTAAAGGACCTCATCAAACCAATCACATCCTCCACGACAATTTTCTCCTCTCCAATGACTTGTTCTTCTCCTTGGGGGTTAGACCCCTCTAGCGTGGATGCTACTGGAGGCGTCACACCTCTTCCCCTAGCACCACGTCGTCTACCTCAATGACATGCTCTAACCATGATTACCTGCATGGACACATTTCAATTTTAATTAATGATAAGTTATTAATCAAGTGTTTAATACAGTGGAAGGTGTAATGATCCCAATTCGTGGGGTTGAACCTGCTTTGATACCATATGTAACAACCCATCCATTATGACAACAAATAGCGACACACACACACACACACACATATTATTTGCATTGGGAATTTAAAATCGTCATAACATAAATTAACAACATTACATGTGCCACATCATCCTAATCATTGACGACACAAAGAAAATACATTAACATAAATAATAGCGATCCATGATTAACACAGAAACATAAACAACGACGCAGTTCAACACATCATAATCAACTAAAAAAAAATACAATTAAAGGATCAACCATGCCACTGAATAATAGAAGAACTACCCACCAAACCTATTCTGTATGGTTAGGACCTCCAGGATATTTAAGAAACGCTCAAGCCCAAGATTCATCTAATTGATTTTGACCACTTAAGATCTCAGGGTTGGCGACTATTTTGAGGAACAAGGAGGTGTCTAATTCCCTTAATCAATCACGAATCATAACTACAATTTAGATTATCAATCATACATCAACATTATTACATGGAGCAAGAGTAATCTAATTACTAAATCAATCCTACATCAACAATATTTAATGGCTCAATGGTAATCTAGTTACTAAATCAATCATACATCAACAATATTTAATGGCGCAATAGTAATCTAGTTACTAAATAAATCATACCTCAATCATCAAATATTCAATGGCACGGTAGGAAATTCTAAAACAAAACATACATCAAGTAATTTATGCAATTACCACCTATGAAACATGAAAAAAATATAAGAAGAGAACAACATGACCAACTATAAGTCCCTTAAGGAAGTATGAGTACAAGGCAGGGTTCAGTCTGAAAATAATCTCCTAGACCACACTTCCAAGTATATGAGTAAACATTGAGCCACCTATAAGGTAAAGGAGGTCATTAATTTTTCCCTTCCACTTAGAAAATTCATCAAGTGTGTAAATTCCAAGCATGCAAGTACCCTTCCCTTTATACTAAAGTTTTCCTTGAAAAGTGGTAAGATAAAGAATTAATTAAAAAAAGGAGGCTATGCCAAGGTATTTTGGACTCTAACAATTCAAGAACAACCATTTGGGGTAAACCCACAAAATTAAAGAAGAAGCATGGGGTTAGGTGATGATATTCACAAGGGCCTTTACATGATTGAATAAATGAATAAATGTAAGTCTTAAATAATTATGTTACTTATTTTTGGCATTAATTGATTATCTATTTTTCATAAGATTAAATCCACCCTAGGTAACATACCGAACATTGTGAACTGGGGGTTGGGTCCAACTTACAGATACATAATTAAGAGATAGTACATGGGTCCAATACATGGATCAAGGTTATGGTTTAGGGGATAAATACTTGTAGAATATTAAAAGAGTTAATGCATAACTAAGGATTTAATAACACAAATAGTTTAGTTTAGTTGATACCTTATTTATGCATTAACTCTTTAACTCTTAGTTATGCATTAACTCTTTTAATATTCTACAAGCATTAACTAAATAAGGTAGAACTCTTTCACTTGGACCCCAACAACTGGTCAAGCTTTTCAAACCTCGAAGACGGCCATGTGCACCACTCTAGTTCTGGCCCTTCCCAACTTCACAAAGACATTTGTGTTGGAATGCGACGCCTCAGGGAAAGGAATTGGCATTGTCCTTATGCAAGAGGGTTGACCTTTGGCCTTCACTAGCAAACAACTGTCTAAAAAGAATCTGGGCAAACCAATTTATGAAAAAGAAATGTTGGCGATTCTGCATGCTGTTGAATTATGGCGTCCTTATCTCTTGGGGTAACGATTCCAAATTAAGACCGACCATCAAAGCCTCAAGTACTTTCTGGAACAACGCATTTCCTCCTAGGAGCAACAAAAATGGGTCACTAAGCTCTTTGGATATGATTATGAGATCATTTACAAGAAGGGCAAAGACAATGTCGTGGCGGATGCACTGTCCCGAAGTATGAAGACGAAGGATCACTTTTTTCTCTTTCCTTCATTGTACCCGATTGGCTGCAAGCTGTGCACCAGGAATGGCTTCAAGACCCCAAAAGTTCACTCCTGATCCAGAAACTCCAGAACAAGGCTCAGGCTCCCCCAGGGTACTCCTGGCTCCAGGATGAGCTTCGATACAAAGGCCACTTGTATTTAAGTAAACAATCCAAGGTCAAATCCACGGTACTTTCTGAGCTTCATGATACACCCATAGCGGGGCACTCAGGGTTCACCAAAACATATGACCGAGTCAAACGTTCTTTTTTCTGGGAGGGTATGAAACAGGACATCCGTAAGTTTGTGGTTGAATGTGAGGTATGTCAACGCAATAAGGGAGAAACAGTCAAATATCTAGGCACCCTCCAACCACTTCCGATTCCCCCTGCTATTTGGAAGCATATCTCTATGGAATTTATTACAGGCTTACCCAAATCAGGGAATAAATCAGTCATAATGGTGGTGGTGGATAGCCTTTCCAAATATGCTCATTTTTGTGCTCTTCACCACCCATTTACTGCATCCACGGTGGCTCAAATTTTCATGGATCAAGTCTTCAAGCTTCATGGCATGCCCAACTCTATTGTTTCTGATCGAGACCCAACTTTCACAAGCAATTTTTGGCAAGAACTGTTTAAGCTACAAGGTACCCAATTGCATCTCAGCTCAACTTATCATCCCCAGACAGATGATCAAACGGAAGTC
>ML782059.1:277628-295782 GCA_009831015.1 Picea engelmannii | reverse complement strand
AACTATAAGCAAGAATTAAACTAAAACAAACTAAAACTATGAGCATATGGAAAAAGAAATAACAAACACAAAAGACCAATATCACCAATGTTTTTTAGGCTGATCAATTGATGAAATCCAAAGCACAATGAAGAAAGGGAACTATGGTTCCTTCTTCCTCCAAAGGAAGGCTCTTGATGGCCTCACAAACTTGCTCTCCTTACAATAAGAAAATGAGAATGATGGTGAAATAACTCCAAGCACATTCACTCAATGGAGAGGTGAATGGCTCTATGAAATGGTGCCAATGTGTTATTGTCAAAGTGTGAGACCTTAACAATCTTAGCAGCATAACAATACATGAAATTCCTCGAGAAAATGATGTTTCTTCATGGCCTTTTATAGCATAGCATTGGGTGATTATGTAACCCCTTTGAAGTGTGAAGAGGGGCTCTTTAGGGCTTAATTAGGTCTTTGACCAGCCTACTATGTAGATTCAGCTCAGATTTGATGGTCAAATCAGGTTGGGAGCTAGTCCATAAGTGGTTGGGAGGCCGACCAATTCAATAAATGCACCATTTAGCAGGTGCACGGGTTTTTGCGCTAACAGTCGTGCGTCATGCACGCATGCGCTCATGGTACGTTTTTGTAATGCGCATGTGCGCGCGCACCAAACTCCTGTAAAGCGCCCTTCAATTTTTGGTTACTTTGTATAGTTTTTGACCCTTTTGCAATGCTATGGAATTAATCCAGTGCCATGAATGACTTCATTCCTGTTTTGGCGATGCTGAGTTCTTGTCGCCATGTGCGGACGAAATTTCAGTGATAACACTTGGTGCCAAGATAATTTCAATTCATGGTGACTCTGAACTGATAACAAAACAGATCAAAGGTAAATACTCTGCTAAACACCTGTTAGCACTCTATAATTTTCCCAAGGATGAGGGGACAATCACTTAGGTAACATCAAACCACTTGGAGTCCTGTATCTAGTGCTCCAAGACATATATAAGGCTCTCTATGTTTGATATAGCTTTGTTTGAAGGGGCTGTCAGGCTATTTATGAAGTATAAGGTTTGTTTTTGGATATGGTATATTTGGAAGATTGGAAACTCTGATTTACATTAGGCCATGGGATCTGCCTTTCTGAATATGGATCTATCTCAGGTTTTATAAGGTTGTTTCCATAGGGAAGGATATTAAGACTAATGTATCTAATTGATTCAAATGAAATTGAATGAGAGGAAAAGAAGGGAAAGTGCATCAAGCAGAGGAGCAGCTAAGAATTCCTTTACTCAACTTCAAATGAAAACATGCAGATCATTAAAAAACCAGAGATAGAGTATATGACATATATTTTGTTCTTAATATTTCTTTTAATTATTAGATCAGGGAACACGTGAAATGGATCTACAGAGTAAGAAAACAGTTACACAGAGTGGAAAAATATCACCAGGGAGTCTAACACAAGAATCTTGCAGTTAAAACCTCTTTATTTCTGGTAGATTATCTGGAAAGTTACAAAGTATCCCTTACGAGGAATGAATCAAAATATAAACAATCAACCCACAAAAATTTGAATTCATAAGTATTTATACAATTTATTTCCAAATATCGGGTCATCAATGACCATGATATTACTCCAAAAAAATCTAAGCTAACAATATCTTTGACTCCTGCTTGTGGATGTTTCTGAAAAATTTGTGCCTGAATATTTGGAGATTATTGTGTGCATGTTGATTCTTTGTTTATAGGTATATTGTATCATCTAACATATGGAGTGATGTTGAAAATGTGCCTACGAACTCTGCTACCTGTACTTTCATTGCTTCCCAAAATTATGAAAAAACAAGGTCAACGAAAGTGTCCTTTTATCCCACTATGAGATGTCTGTGTAAAAACGGTGGGCAGTTTTGTATATGAGCCTGTTCTTAACAAAAAAATATTTCGTATTTTCCAAATTCATCTCCATCTCGTCGAAACAACTCCCACAAAATCATGACCAAAATAGAAAAAAACGGAAGCCTGAAAAATAGGGCTCAGAGATGGCTTTGATTATCCCAACTTTTGACACCTGTATAAATTCTGAGAGAAGTTTTTTTTCTTCATCTCATTCTGAACAAAAACCTCTCTCGTATTTTCAAAATTCATTCCCGTTTTCCCGAAATATATATCAGATTACAAAGTGTTGATCTGTGCCAAAAAACGGTTTTTATTTTTGGGAGAGTGGTTTTGGAGGAGGAAAGGTGGTTTTCAAACCCCCCTGAAGTGGTAAGTGGTATTGGGGGGGGGGTCCAATTTCACCATACGGTGACACCTTAAACCACTTACTTGGACCCCCTTTTGGTTGAGTGACGTAAGGGGGGGGGATATGAGTTATGGGGGAAATATGGGTGGGTAGAACTTATGATATAGTTTATTTTATTTTTTTAATTTGTTTCACTTTTTAATTTTTGTTTTTCATTTTATTTATTATTTGTTTTATGTTTATTTTAATTTTTTTAATTTAATTTATGTTTTCTTTTTTTAGTTTTGTTTTATTATATGTTTATTTTAATTTGTTTTTAATTTTTTTATTATTGTTTTGTTTTAATGTTTTTATATATATATATATTATTTTATTTACTTTTTAGTGAATGTTTAATTATAAAACACTAACCTAATTACTAACTTAAACAAACTAACTTAATTACTAATTATTAATTAATTAATAATTAATTTATTATTAACAAGACTAACCTAGTTAGTTTTTTAAGTTCTAGGTTCTAAAGTTTTTTCGCTCACCCTCCTGAACCTCCTGCAGGTCGTCGGCCCTGTGGCCCTCCTTCCCTTCACCCCCCTCCATTGAAGCTGTGCAACTCCTCAAGCTCCAATGGTGGCTCCCTCACCCTCTTCTCAGCATGATGATGCCCCTCCTGGTGTTGTTGCAGTGGCGGTTCCCCCTACGAACTCGACTCCTCTTCAAAGACGTGCTCCCCCTAGTCCTACGTCGGTGACATGCTTAGGAATCCCTCTGGTTCTGACCCCCTCCTTCAAAGAGTTAGCTTCATGCCAACCCTCTAGTCTTCATACAACGACTCCTAAGGTTGCCTCTCGTCAGGGTCGTCCACCCGGGCTGCATGCAACAGTTCCTGAAGCTTCGACAGTCTCAATCCAAATGTCATAGGAATCCCTAACACATGCTCGACATTATGACAATCACACTTTGATTGGCAGGTTTAACGGATTCTTGCCTAATCTTCTGGATCTCCTCTCCTGGATCTTTTCCGACTGGTACTCGATTTTAGATGGAGAAGTCATTACCTGCCCCTATGAAAAGGGGTTCTTTGTTGTAGTTTTTGAATCTACAAGTGATAGAGACAAGGTGTTTAAATCCAGGCCATGGTTCTGGGGAAGAGTAGGTCTATCCATGCAACTATGGACCCCCGGTTTTTACCCTTCCATGGACTGTCTCTCTTCAGCTCCAGTATGGGAGAGACTTTCGTATTTGCCCTTGTATTTCTGGTGTGATGTGTCTCTTCAATCCATTGGCAATGGCCTCAGCAAGTTCCTCTGTAGAAGCCCAGATTCCAACCCAGTCCGCTCCACGTTTGCACAAATCTATGTAGAAATGGATTTCACCAAAGGTTTCCCAGCTAAAATAATTCTTCAAGGCATAGACTACTGAAGGAACCAAAAACTCGATTATGACAATCTCAGTTTCAGGTGTATAAACTGCTTCGAAACGGGGCACATAGCCCGCAACTATGAAAAACAGCCCGGGAAAAAAAGGTCTCACAATAGCCAAAGACATTCCTGGTTGACGAGGGCTCCAACGGAGCTGCATGCTGAAAGAAAGGCCCATGGAACGACAGAATAAGTAGACGCTGAAGCCAAAATCAAAGGCCCTGCTAAAGGGAAATCTCAGGCAGTAGCCAGTCTCAAGTCGCCAAACCAGCCAAACCCCCTTAACTCAAGATGGGCAGATCTAGCTGACGAGGAAGACCCTCTAGGCCCGATGTAAATTCATACTTAGGACCAAAGCAAGAAATGGTGGACAATGTCGAAAAAGAAACAAAACTTCCAAGCTAGAAATGAAGTAATGGCGTGAAGCCGCTCTGGATCGCTAAAATATTTTTGTTCCCAAACTATGTCATGTGTTAAGATCTTTGGGCATTTGTTTTCCAGTTCACAAGGAAATCTTCTTTGATGTAATGAAATTAGTGGCATGTCCATTGTTTTTAATATAAAAATCTCCTAACCGTTTCTGTAAAAAACAAACAAACAAGACTAACCTAGTTTATTAATCTAACTACACTAATTTAATTAATATTAATATTATTATGCTAATGAGTGTTAAAAAATGACTTGAAACATTTATAAATAACCTAATGTTTTTATCCTAAGATTATTTATGCATGTAGGGACGAAACCGTGAAGGGGTGAAAAAATGGAGGGCAAGGACATGAAGGGTGTGACAGGGTGATGAAGGATCGGGTGAAATGGATGGAGGGGGAAATGGAATCAACTGAGCTCATCAAGTGAGATGTCTTTTTCATGGGAGCAACGCCAGATAAACAATTGAAGAATCAAGTTATCTATGATTATAAGACCCCAACATAGGCTCCACTTGGGGATGACAACTCTTTCGATAGGTGACAAGAACCACTTAACTCTGAACATGTATACCAGTGCCTTATCCATTGGGATGATCCCAAAATCTGCAACCTATACCTATTCCAAACTTGACTGAATCTTTTGTAACTGAAAATCAATTGATCACATGTTCCAAACTTCACTGAATCTTAAAAGTAACAGTGAAATGAAATGAAAAGCATGCTTGCCCAACAATCTTATTCACACACTGTAAATCTGAGTATTTAAAGGATGTTTATATGATGATCTTATTTATGTACATATATCCTATTCTAACCTTATAATGATTGACCTTAATCAATATGAAGTATCCAATATAACCAATCAAATATTGTATTTGATACCTTCTTTCTTTCATTGCTTTTTACCAAAATTAGAACTGAATCTGTTAAGGGTACCTGAAAATGATTATGAGCCTAGTATTCATCATAGGGAGCTTGGTAAACATGCAAAACTATGTAAATGATGAAAATGTATTGTTTCTTTGTGATGAAAAATTTCTCCATATAGATATCTATAGGATCAAGATAAACTTGACCTATTTCTTGGTATTCCAATTTAACCAACTCATCTTCATGATTTGATTCTTTTTTTATGCTATTAACGTCCTCATGCACTTCTTGACATGTCTACAACTTTTCTGATTGGCTTTGAGATGATACTTTTGTCGAACACAATGAAGAAGCTTATTGTCTGATCATATCAAAATCATAAATTATTTTCAACCCATGACTAGCAAATGAAACAGGGCTCTATCTCTCTATGTCAACGAATACCTCTACTATTGGATCTTGTAGCAAATGAGGTAGTTGTTTCATTGGATCTAGTGAAACTTTATAATCTTTCATGTATTCATCTTCAAGAATGTGATCAAAATTCCCTTTCAAAATATGAAATGAATTGGAGCATAATGTCATAGAATCAAAATGGATCAATTCATCCCATGTTACCGACTCTGAGATTGCATCTGATATTTGACATTCAATATGACTCAAGGGTTACACCTCTGGATCTAAAATAGGTTCTTTATCATCCATGATTTCTTCATCTGATTGGTAAGAGATTTATCCATTCCTAATGTTGATAATTTTCTTATAATTTTCTCTCAGAAATGAGGCAAAATACAAAGGAAAGGATTTTGCATTTACTTGAAAAATTTATGCGTTGCCCTCCTTACTGTCATGATTAATATGCAACTGCTGATTTTCATCCTTGAGATGTAACTGAACTTCTTCCTCCCAACCGTGTGATACTAATTTCTTTGAACATTCAGTATCAATTTCAACTATATCCTCATCATACTTGTGTGAATTGTCTATGTAAGGAATTTCATCAAACTTATACATTAAATCAGTTACTTGCTCCTCTACAAGCTTATTTTGAGCTTCATCTTTGACCATATTATGAATCGATTACATGAAATAATCCTCTTCTGTTTTAGGATGCCAAGGATGAGCTACAAACTGTTTGAGAACAATGAGATTTTTCTTTTCTGGAACTAATGAAACATGTGATCTTTGAACAACAAGTTCATCTTTTCTACTAATCTTCTGCATCATCTCTTTTACAGTGTTTGCCAGAACATCTAGTTTCACTTCTGAAGATGTCATCCATTCCTTTTCTATTCTATCTTTCTCTTATACCCTTAGCTTGGAATTTTTGTTCAGCAAATTATCTTCCACATCCACTGCAATGTTTTTCATTTCTTGAAGGGTTGTAGTGTTCCATTCTCTTAATTGGAATGCCAGTTCTGGATCAAATGGATCTGGGTAATGCAAAAGGGATAATCCTGGGGGTGGCCTTATATCAACAGGGATTGCATGATACACCTTATTGAACCTGGATGAAAAGTGTTTTGCTTTCTCCCCTGGCTGTCTTTTTAAATGGTCATATTATTCTAAGATGAGAAATACATTTCCCCTAATCACCCATTTATGCAGGAAAATTTTCACAAATTGATGAAAATATCAATGCTTGTAGCTGGAAGATTCTTAAACCAATTTTTAACTTTACCTTGCAATGATAGGGAAAACATCGTAATACAGACATCATCTTCTTCCAACTCAAACAGATCAAGAAAATCCTTAATACTTTGGATGTGCTTTTCAGCAGTGATCTTCACATTTTCTCCATCAAACCTGGGTAGATTATTGTTGTAATTGGCAGGGAGGTCATGGAGAATATGATTCAAAACTAGAGGCTTGTTTCTGTGTGGGAATTTTACAGGTATAGGAGGTAAAGTAGGGGGTTTATAACTAACTGGAAGTTTAGCAAGAATAGGGATTCTACAGGTTGAAAATGATCACTATGAACTTCAGCAATACACTCTTGACCAAGATCATAATAAAATAGAATGTAATTACAGATAAATACAAAATTGGCTTGAATACAATTTGGGCTTGAATACCCGATCTTTCCAGATTGCTTGGTCATATTTCAGGTTCTTCTTCCAGTGGAGTCTTCAAATTGGAATTGATTTGGAGATGATTGGAGTCCCGAGGTGAATGATTCCATCCTTCTTGTGTCTAATCACTGTCCACCATCAATAATCATATATGGAATCTGCTATGATTTCTGAGGAACAATTCCCCAGTATGGTTGCCACTATGTTAGCACTCTGTCATTTTCCCAAGGCTAAGGAGACAATCACTGAGGTAACCTCAAACCACTTGGAGTTCTGGATATATCCCTCCAAGAATTAGAGAGGGATCTCTCTATCTAATATAGCTTTGTTTGAAAGGGATTCCAGGCTAGTTATGAAGTATAAGGTTTGTTCTTGGATTTGGTATATTTGGAAGATTGAAAACTTGGATTTACATTAGGCCATGGGGTCTTCCTTTCTGAATATGGATCTATCAAAGGTGTTATAAGGTTGTCTCCACAGGGAAGGATAGTAATATTATTGGATCTAATTGAATCAAATGAAAGTGAAGGAGAGTAAAAGAAGGAAAATCCATCAAGCAGAGGAGCAACTAAGAATTCCTTTACTCAACTTCAAATGAAAACATACAGATCATTAAAAAACTAGAGACAACGTATATGACATATATTATGTTATTAATATTTATTTTAATGATTAGATCAGGGAACACATGAAATGGATCTACATAGTAAGAAAGCATTTACACAAAGAGGAAAAACATCACCAGGGAGTCTAACACAAGAATCCTGCAGATAAAACCTCTTTATTTCTGGTAGATTATCTAGAAAGTTACAAAGTAGCCCATGTGGGGCATGAATCAAAATATAAACAATCAACCCACAGTACTTTGAATTCAAAAGTATTTATACAATTTATTTCCAAATATATGAACATCAATGACCCTGATATTACTCCAGAAAAATCTAAACTAACAGTATCTTTGACCACGGCTTGTGGATGTTTCTGAAAAAATCATGCCCGAATATCTGGAGATGATTGGCTGCATGTTGATTCTTTTTTTATAGGCTTATCATATCATATGACATATGGAGTGATTTTGAAACTGTTCCTACGAACTCTTCCACTTGTAAGTTCATTGCTTCTCGAAATTATGAAAAAATAGGGTGAACAAAAGTGTTGTTTTCTCCCACTATGAGATTTTTGTGTAAACACGGGGGGAGGTTTTTGTAGATGAGCATATGGTGAACAAAATTATCTTTCGGTTTTTCCAAATTTATCTCTAGCTCGCCGAAACAGCTCTCGCACAATCATGACCAAAACGGGAAAAAATGGAAGCCTAAAAAATAGGGCTTAGAGATGGCTTTGATTCTCCCAACTGCTGACACTTGTGTAAATTCTGAGACCTTTTTTTTCTTCATCCCGTTCTGAAAAAAACCCTCTCTCGTATTTTCAAAATTCATTCCCCTTTTCCCAAAATCTCTCTCGGAAAATGAAGTGTTGAACTGTGCCAAAAAATGGTTTTTATTTTTGGGAGGGCAGTTTTGGAGGAGGAAAGGTGGTTTTCAGACCCCCACTGGAGTGGTAAGTGGTATTGGGAGGGGGGTTCTGAGTTCACCATACGGTGACACCTGTCCTTTGGTAAACCACTTACTCGGACACCCCTTTCAGTTGAGTGACCTAAGGGGGAGGGGTTCTGAGTTATGGAGGAAATATGGATGGGTAGAACTTAGGATATAGATTAATTTTTTTATAATTTGTTTCACTTTTTGAATTTTGTTTTTTGGTTTTATTTATTATTATTTTTTTATGTTTATGCTATTTTATTTATTTAATTTATGTTTTTTTAGTTTAGTTTTATTATATGTTTATATTAATTTGTTTTAATTTTTAATTTTTTTTTTTATTGTTTTGTTTTAATGTTTATATATATATATATATATATATATATATATATATTAATTAATTATTTTATTTACTTTTTAATTAATGTTTAATTATAAAACACTAACATAATTACTAACTTAAATAAACTAACTTAATTACTAATTATTAATTAATTAATTAATAATTTATTATTAACAAGACTAACCTAGTTTATTAATCTAACTACACTAATTAATTAATCTTAACATTATTATGCTAATTARTGTTAAAAAATGCCTTGAAACATTTATTACTAACGTAATGTTTTTTATCCTAAGTGTATTTATGCATGTAGGGATGAAAATGGTGAAGGGGTGAAAAAATGGARGGGAAGGGCATGAAGTGTGCGGTAGGGTGATGAAGGATCGAGCGAAATGGATGGAGGGGGAAATGGAATCAACTGAGCTCAGCAAGCCAGATGTCTTTATCACGGGAGAAACTCCAAACAAACAACTGAAGAATCAAGTTACCTATGATTATAGGACCCCAACAATACCCAAGATTGAGAGCTTACGGGAATGTTGTCCTAGATTTTCTAGAATTCTTTATTGAGTATCATTTATCAGCCATTCCCAGAGACCAAAACATTCTAGTTGATGGTCTAGATACCTCAACAAGTACCTGCAAAATACCTTTCCATCCTATTCACCAATACACAGTTGAAGTAAAGAACATACCAGATGTTCCAGATAACATCAAATATTTGAAAGTCTTTGGAAATGATGAAAAAATTGAATTTTTTTTACAATCAAAGAATGAATTTTAGTGTGTCAATATATATACAGATTTTGATAATGAAGGAGAGAGTGTGGATGAGATAGAATCAAAATAAATAGATCTAAAACAAGAATATTTTGAAACATTGCAATTGAAAAATATTTTTTTCCTAGAGGGTTAGTTCCCTTAGAGGAGTTGTTTGATTTTAATGATGTAGCCAAAAAGCCTAAAATTGAACCTATTGGAGCTTACGTTGAATACTGCAACATAGGAACTAAAAAAGAGACAAAAATGATTAAACTATCTAAATATTTACCCCCTGTTGGAAAGAAGAAATACATAAAATTGTTCAAAGAATTCATAGACATTTTTGCTTTGAGTTATGAAGAATTGAAATATTATGCCACCAACATTATACAACATAAAATTCCTATAAAGGAAGACCAAAAACCTTTTGAACATAAACTTAGAAGGGTTAACCCAAGGTTGATGCCTCTAATTGAAAAAGTGATAAAAAAGATGTATGATGCTAAGATCATTGTCCCATTAAGATTTTCTAAATTGGTATCAAATTTAGTTCCAACTAGAAAAAGGAGTGGAGAAATTAGACTTTACATTGATTTCATAAATCTTAATAAAGTCTCTCTCAAAGATAACTACCCTTTGCCTAAAATGGATCACATTTTGTAGAAGGTGGTTCGGTCCAGTAGAATTTCTCTGTTAGACAGTTTTTCTGGTTACAATCAAGTTTTAGTACATCTTGAAGACCAAGAAAAAACAACATTTACTACACCTTGGGGTACTTTCATGTATGTGAAAAGGCCTTTTGTCTTAATGAATGTTGGAGCTACATTTCAAAGAGAAATGGATATATATTTTGTGGATGAACTAGGCAGGTTCATAGTTATATATCTTGATGATATCACTTTTTTTTCAAAACTAGATGAAGAATATTTGCCCCATCTGAGAAGAGTTTTTGAAAAATGTAGGAAATTTGGAATCTCCCTCAACCCAAAGAAAACATTATTTGTCTTGGAAGAAGGAAAAATGCTAGGAAATATCATCTGAAAACATGGAATCAAAATTGATCCCAACAGAATTGAAGCTATTCAAAAGTTAGTTCATCCTAGAAACATAAAAGAAATCCAATCTTTCATTGGAAAAATAATTTTTCTAAGGAGATTTATCCCTAATCTAGCATAATGTCTAAGAAATATAACAAGCATGTTGAAGAAAGAAACTAAAATAAAATGGACTATAGAAGAAAAACATTCATTTGATCAAGTAAAACAAGCCTTAACACAATGCCCCATGTTGATCAACCATGATTTCACAAAATATTTCCTCATTTTCTCATTTTCCACCGAGCATACTATTGCAGCAGCACTCTTGCAGAAAAATAATGAAGGCCATGAACAACCTATTGCTTTATTTAGTAAATCCTTAAGAGATGTTTCACTAAAATACAATATCATGGAAAAGGAAGTTTTTTTTCTCGTAAAATCAATCAAATATTTTAGATTTTACATTCATCATTCACATATAATTCCTTATGTTCCAAACTCTGTGGTGAAATACATTTTGACCCAAAATAGTCTCGATGGGAAAACAGGAAAATGGATTTTTTTTATCCTTAATATGATATTGAAATCAAACCTACCAAACTCATTAAAGGTCAGGGATTAGCTAAATTAATGGTTGAATATAATTTTCATGCTTTGGATATAAATTTTCTAGTTTCATTAGATGAACAAGAAGAGAAGGTGACTCCACAAGTTACCAAGGCTTTTGCAACCTCTCCTTGGTATGCAGACCTGATTTTTGTCTTACATCATTTACAATATCCTCCTAGTTTGACCAAGACTAAAGCTAGGTTTCTTAAACTCAAAGCTATGAAATATTGTATTTTAGATGGCAATTTATATTGGAAGGATGTTGGAGGAATTTTACTACACTTTTCACTGAAAGATGAAGAAAATAAAGTTATGCAGGAATTGTTGATTATGGTTTCTTGTCATTGATGTCAACCCTTAAAGAAATCCCAATAGAACAAAGGTTTGGGTAATGGACCCAAGTTTGTTTGATGTAAACATGACTTATTATTTACTTTTCATGGTTGATAAAAAGTAAAAATCTATGAACTCCAAGTGGTCCCCTTATGGTGAAAGCCCTCACGAGAAGATGCTTTGCGGATTGAGTTATCCTAGAAGTATGGTTAGAGAAACCATGTTTAATTGTTGAATAATGACATGAAGGTCAATGAATTTGTCAGTGAAACTATCCTAGATGGATAATGCTAGTCATTCCATTTACGGTGGTATGTGGAACATCACATAACTCCTCATGATTAGAGAGTTATGGCCATGTGAAGTTGAAGAACCCTCATGAGTCATACAAAAGCCCCCAAAAGTCAAGTGTTTTCAAAAGAAATTATTTCAATAATAAAGTAAATGGAGAACTCCCTAAAATAAGGAAAGTGTGATGTTACATGAAAGTATAAATAAGAGGCAAGGCTCTCTCATTTAATCACACTTGAATATCTAATTTTGTGAAAGGTTATTTAGGTGGGTATTATTGATAGAGAAAAATTGCAGCAGAAAAAGTGCGAAAGAAAAAGTATTGTAGGAAAATTGTGCCAAGAAAAGTGCGGAACGAAAACCATGGAAGAAAAAGTGTGGCAGAAAAAGTGCGACAAAAAAATCATGGTAGAAAATTTCTGGCAGAAAATGTGCGGTAGAAAAATCGCAGTAGAAAAAGTGCGACAGAAAAATTGCAGTAGAAAAAGCACGGCAGGAAAATCGCGGTAGAAAAATCGCGGCAGAAAAATTGCAGCAGAAAAATCACGGTAGAAAAAGTGCGACAAAAAAATCGCGGTAGAAAAATCGCAGCAACAACATGGTTGGGGTCTATTTATGAGAGATATGGCGCATCTTTTTTGGCATATGTTTTGTGAGCTAGGGTTTATCTCTTGAGATAGTATTGGATGTTTAGTATTGCTACATATATCATATTTGTTGAGCTATACAATTGATATTTTGTTGTTGGTATTTGGCATATGGGTATTGGTCTTTCTGTTTTGATGTGTTGCTGAATTTGTTGGTTTAGCTTAAGGCTACATAAAAGTGACATTGTGGAACATGGTTTGATGTAAGGGTTCATGGTATTTGGTTTATGGATAGACTGATGAATTGTTAGATAAATTTTTATGGCTATATTGGTGTATGCCTTTGGTATATGGTTGAGGTACATGTTGGGTACATTGTTGAGACAAGTAGTTGATGAGTTGGCACATACATGAGGTGTATAATTGATGATTTGGCACATACATGAGGTGTATAGTTGATTATGTTGGTACATCTTGATGAGTCAAGGTTGATGCATGGTACATGTTGGTTCAGGTTATTGGTACAGGTTGTTTGGTGCAGGTTGATTGATATAGGATATTACAGGTTATTGGTACAGGTTGACAGTGAGAGCTTGACAACGGAAGTGGTTGATTCAGTGACAGTGACAGTGACAGGTTGTCTACATTTGAAATTTATATTTCAGGGCAGTTGGATGGGGCAAGGATAGGTGGTTGTAGCAAGAGAATTGGGAAGTTGGAGCTTCCCTCAGGTTTTATCTTGAGAAACTAGGGGGTTGGTGCCTCCTTCCAGTTGTAGTTGGAAAACAAAGGAATTTGGTGCTTCCAATGAATGTAATTCTTCAACACATATAGGAAAAATCATTCCGTGATTTTCTCTCACTTTGGGTTTCCACGTAAAAACACTGGTGTACTGTGTATGTGTATGATTGTTAGTTTCTTCATTGTTTATTTACTCTGTAACTATTGTATGATAATGCTACATTGATATAACACTTGAATCTTTGGAGAAAAATGATTCAATTGCTCTATTATTGATTCACCCCCCCCCCCCCCCCNATCAGAGCGGGTTCCTTCAGAAATTAGTTTAACCATTGAAATGAAGATCATGGAGAGAAACAACTTGTATAAAAATGGAATACCACAGTTTGATTGACAAAAGTATGCATTTTGGAGCATAAGGATGAAGACATATATACATGCACATGAATTTGAAATTTGACAATCAATTGTAGATGGATACACAGTACCATCAGTTCTGCCAACAAATGACACAACAATGAAACTTAGTCAGAATAATTCCAAAGCCACAAATGCACTTTTGAATAGTTTTAGTGAAACTGTATTCACCAAAGTTGCACATTGTAAATCCGCTAAAGAGATTTGGGTCAAAGTTTGAAATATTTATGAAGGAGATTCAAAATTCAAAGAAGCAAAGCTTCAAACTTACAGAGGTCAGTTCAAATAACTTAAGATGAAGGAATATGAGAATATCGCAGCTTAATTTTTACGAGTTGATGAAATAGTAAATGCAATCATAGGATTGGGAGAAGAAATCAAAGAATCTATAATTGTTCAAAAGGTACTAAGATCTCTTCCTATGAGATTTGACCCTAGGATATTTTCACTAGAAGAAAGAGTAGATCTGAACTCAATAAGCATGGACAAATTACATGGAATCTTCATAGCATATGAAATGAGAATTGAACAGGAAAATCCAAATATAAAAGAAGGATCCTTCAAAGCATTCAAAAATTCAAAGAAAAAATAAAAGGAACTTAGCAGCAACAATGATGTCTCGAAAGATGATGATGAAGTGGCCAACTTTGTCAAAAGATTGAACAAGGGAACCAACAATAGGTATAGAGGTAATATTCCTTTGATTTGTTTTAATTGTGAAGGTATTGGTCATTTTGGTAACAAATTTCCTCATAAGAGAAAGAGAAATGATGAAGGTTACTCAAATAACAAACAAGCATATAAAGGAAAAAGAACCACAGATAAAGTTTTCGAGAAAAGCTTATGCACCAAAGAAAACATCTCATCATCAGATGAATATGAAATCAGTGACAGTGAGACAGAAATAGTTCTTTTCATGGTAGTAGAAGACTCTGATAAAGAAGACTCTGAAGAAGAATATGAAGAAGCTGAAGAAGAATATGAAGAGGCAAAAGTTGACTACCGAGAAGAATTGATGTGTTCCATAGAAGTTATCCGAAGAGAAAAGAAGAAAAACAAGAAACTACAAGAGGAAATAGACAAGAAAGAAGACACTCAAGAACTAGAACAAATGATTAGAACTTTGAAGGTTCAAATAGGAGAAGATAAAAGAATTGAAGAAACACTCAAAGAAAATCTAGAAGAAAAAGACAATATCATTGGAAATTTGGAAGAAGATATTGTCACATTAAGAAAGAATCTTCAAAATAAAAATATACAGAACAACTCAAAATTTTTGGATGACATTATCAGCAGTCAAAAACCTCATCATGACAAGTCTGAACTTGGATACAATCAGAAGAAAAATGGATCAAGCTCCAAAACAACTGAGCTAGAAACATATCCAAAAAGCTATGCAGAAACAATCAAAGGGGATACGAATATCTATAAGGAAGATTATAGAGACACTCCTCCACCGAGAAGATTCATATTTTAGAATCATCAAATGACAGATAGGCCTTAGGAAGAAGAAAAATTCATAAGAGTACCTCATTTCATAAGATCTTCAAATCCCAGGTATCAAACTATCTTTTTTTGTTTATGTTATGCATGTAATAATTTCGGACCTAAAGATGTGAATTGCAGAGCTAACAACATGATCATAAACAACTTTGAAAGTCATACACAAAAGGGTTATCCAAGAAGGCCTAGTGAAACACAGAGAAGAAATTACAACAAGTTTGAATCCTTGAGCACTGAAGTGGAATGTTACAAATGTAACAACTTTGGACACATGGCCAAATATTGCAGAATGATAGTCCCTCCTAGAGAACCGCAAAAAAATAACAACAGTCACATAAAGGAACCTCTTAAAAGGACATGGATAAGAAAGCATATCAATATAACAATGAAGAATGCACACTCGCTCTACAAGCTAAGCAGAAGAAACATGGTTGGTATGTTGACAGTGGCTATTCAAAACACATGACAGGTGATAGAGACATGTTTCTTACTTTAAGAAAGGAAGGAGATGGATCAGTCTCCTTCGGAAATGATGATTCAACTAAAATCATTGGAAAAGGCACATTCAGAATTGGGAACAAGAATACAAAGGTAGAAAATGTTCTACTAGTAGAAGATATGAAACATAATCTTCTAAGTGTGAGTCAAATGTGTGACCAAGGTCATAAGGTTACTTTCGATTCAAAAAATTATGAGATAAGAAAAGAAGGTTCAGGAAAATTGATTGCTACAGCTGCGAGAACTTCAAGCAAGATATATGTGTTGAGTTAAATTGGAAATGAAAAGTGTTGTCTAGGAAAGGAAGATGAAAGTTGGTTATGGAATAGAATAATGGGTTACATACATTTTGATAACCTTGTCAAAGTCAGCAAAAGATAACCAGTCAGATAAGTTCGCCAGATCATGAAACAAAACAACACTTTATGCAATAATTTTCAACAAGGAAAGCAAACAAAGACCAAATTCAAATCAAAGGAATATTCAATGACAAGACCACTGGAAATTGTGCATACTGATATATTTGGACCAAATACAACAAAGGGTTTAAAATGTGAGAAACACTTTATGTTATTAGTTGATGATTAGACAAGAATGACTGCAGTTTGTTTTCTCAAGAATAAGTCAAAAGCTTTTGAAAACTTCAATATCTACAAGGAAATGGTTGAAAATGAAATGGATTCAAAAATCAAATGCTTGAGATTTGATAATGGAGGAGAGTTCACTTCAAATTAATTTATGGACTACTGCAACAATCATGGAATAAAAAGGCAATTCTCTGTTGCTGGGACATCTCAACAGAATGTAGTTGTTGAAAGAAAGAATAGGACAATACAAGAAATGGCTCGAACAATGCTAATGGATTCCAAATTGACAGACATTTTTTGGACACAGGAAGTGCATACAAAAATTCACATTCAAAATAGAGTAATGCTGAGAAACAACACTGACAAAACTCCCTACGAGCTATGGAAAGGAAGACTAGAAAATTTCAAACACTTCAGAGTTTTTGGGAGAAAATGCTACATCAAAAGAGAAGATGGAAGAATGGGAAAGTTTGACTCTCTTGTGGAAAAATGAGTACTTGTTGGTTACTCAAGTACAAGGAAATCATACAAGTGTTACAACCTGAGATTGAACAAAGTTGTGGAAAGCATCAACATAACAATTGATGAAACATGTAGACAAGAATTAAAGGAAGAAGAAAATGAATCAATGGAACAACTTTACAAAGAAGAAGCAGAAGATGAAAAGGAAGTAGAAGGGGAAGATGAAGAAGATATGACAAAATCAAAAGAGAAAGTTTAGCAAGTGCCTCCAAAGACACCTAACAGACGAGTACAGAAAAATCATCCTTCAGATCAGATTATCAAAAACAAAGATGCAGGAGTTGAGACTAGAAGAAGAATATGTTCACTAGAACAAACGTACCTACAACTCTCATCCATGATTGAACCAACCTGTTTTGAAGAAGTCAACAAGGATGAATTTTGGAATAATTCCATGGATGAAGAATTGGATCAAATAGAGAAAAATGATACTTGGGAATTGGTTCCAATATCAAAGGATAAGAATGTGATCGGCACAAAGTGGGTATACAAGAATAAATTGAATGAATAAGGATAAGTTATAAGGAAAAAGGCTATATTGGTATGCAAAGGATATGCACAGGTTGAAGGAATCAACTTTGAAGAGACATTTTCTCTGGTTGCCAGAATGGAAGAAATCTGATTGCTTTTAGCTTATGCATGCTCCAAAAATATTAAAGTGTATTAGATGGACGTAAAATCATCTTTTCTGAATGGGGAAATAGAAGAAGAAGTCTACATTGAACAACCAAAAGGATTTCAGTTGTCAAAGAATGTAGATTATGTGTGTAAATTAAATAAGGTCTTGTATGGTCTAAAACAGGCTCCTAGAGCATGGTACTCTAGACTGGATAAATATCTACAACATATAGGGTTCAGAAAATGAAGTGCAGACAACAACCTCTACATCAAGGTAAGTCAATATAGTATTTTATTAATTGAATTTTATGTTGATGATATTATTTTTGGTAGTGATGATGACAGGTTAAGCCAGAAATTTGCAAAGGATATGCATAATGAATATGAAATGTCATTACTTGGAGAACTATCCTTCTTTCTGGGACTTCATATACGTCAAAGCCACCAAGGAATTTTTATTTCTCAAACCAGGTATATCAAAGAAATTATAAAGAGGTTAAGAATGGAATATTGCAAACCAGTTATCACTCCCATGAAAACCAGTTGCAAGTTAAGCAAAGATGATGATTCAAAGTCTATAGATCAGAGGAAATAGAGGTCAATGATTGGTATCCTACTATATGTGAAAACATCTAGACCATATGTAATGCAGACAGTTGGACAGGTGGCATGATTTCAAGCAGCACCAAAGGATTAACATGTAACGAATCGCCTCGTTACGACAACCATTCTAAAGATAGGTGCAAA
>ML782059.1:165363-202016 GCA_009831015.1 Picea engelmannii | reverse complement strand
AAAAACAAATACCATTTAAAATGCTAAGAAATGGGTTATCTGTTTAAGGAACTAAAATGCATAGCAGAGGCTGGTTAAACAAATCATATATGTAGATTAGTTGAGGAATGAGTTAATATCAAGTTAAAATCAAGTTACAATCAATTATTAGATGTTCATGTTTATATATAATTATTAATTTCTCAATACATTTAAGGGAGAAAAGATTGAGTAAGGGAAACAATAATCAGGTTGCCTTGATCCAAATATCCTATATCGAAGGCGTTCTAAGTAAGGGAAACAAAAATCAGGTTTCCTTGATTGAGTATGGGAAACAACAATCAGGTTGCGTGGTCTAAGTCTCCAAACATACGTAAAAAGGAAGGCTCTTCACTAAATTTCACTGTCTGTTAAGGAAGGAATATTACGGAAGATCAATTTCCATCATATCATCTCGGATACCTCTAAAGAAAGATTTACTGAAACTATACACAAATTTTTGTGAAGGCCGACTCTGTAGAATTAAACATGATTGATAAAAAGAAAGGAGTTGAAATAGTGGAGCCAAATCAAGTTAAGAAATTCAATCAAAAATAGGAATTCACGCTAGAGTGGAGCAAGAACACAGGAGGTCTTGAGCATTTCACTAACTGTATGGCAAGTGACAAAATAAGTTCGGTTCTATTCTTAATCGCCAGGTGTAATTATTACTTATGTTAACTATGAGTTGACAACACTCGCAAAGTTAAATTTCTCATCCTGAAGATTCAAACTCACTATTTGATGGTGTCCATACTTCATTCAATTCCATCATAACCTTAACTAGGATGACATGTCAGAACTCAAATGACACAGTTTAAGAAAGGCCTCTGGATTAGCATCAATTTAAACAAATAAAAGAGGCTATAATTTGGCAACACCACTAACCTATCGTCGACATGGCAAATCCAAGTTAACGTCATTATAATATCTGATAACGACCCTTGTTTAAATACCATCAAGATCATTATAATAGCTGAAAACAACCCTTGTTTAAATACTGTCAAGAATTTATGCCCAAAGTTTTTACTTAAGTTTGCAGAATAAAAGTGACAGATGATTAGGGGAGATCACTTGTGACACTTACCAAAACCTTAACTATTGTAATTTATAATGTGTAAATGAATTAAATTATAGGATTAAAAATTTACAGCTCAAATTCCTCGGCTATCACAATCCAATCTTTCTTAGCATCGATAGGTGACATCAAAACAGTCCAATCACGAAACTTATTTAAACATATTAAACATTTTTACATTTAAATCAACTATTTAAAACATACACGAAACTTACCAATCCGTTGCACTCGCGACCTCCCGACGACCTCCCGGTGACCTCTGCCTCACGTCCGCTGTGCTCGCGACCTGCCAGCGACCTCACACATCAAACGACAACCCAGACATTCACGTCCGTGCGCTCAGCGACCTCACGAATACACACAGTGAACGAGCTCTCACAGATTTGCGCTCGCGACCTCATGATTACACAGATTTACGCTCACAACCTCACGAATACACACAACGAACAAGCTCTCATAGAGGAATATGCCAACAAAATTTTGTAAAACATTGCAAATTCGATGTGTGGCTAATATATAAACCATATTTCGGCCGAACTATTTTTCTGCCGAACAATGTTTCGGCCGAACTATCTTTCGGCTGAAAATGTATTGCCGGAAAGAAAATATCCGACCGACCAAATTTCTACACGCAAATCGAGGGGGCATTTATTGCACCGTTCGATTTGACGTTTATTTTTTCTACCGAAAAATAGTTCGGCCGAAAATAATAGCTTTCGGCTGAAACATATTATTAGTTCGGCTGAAAAAATGTTTTTCGAAATTTTGGAGACCTGATTGTCACGAAAGTGTAACCCACCTTCGTGATTCCACCCATATATAGTTGTTACATGCAACGTACCTTTATTGTATTCATACAAAGGAGATATGGTTGGCATCTTCCTCGACAAGGACATGAACAATCTTCAAACTTTCTTATCACATCTAGTTAAGGCTCTCCACCCCTTCCAAGGTGGATCTTACCCCAAGTTCTTTGACCTTTGGCTAGCGGTTAAGGATCTCCACCTCCACTGGGTGGATCTGACCTATTATTTATTTCAATTTTGAGTTTTTCATTGCTCTTAACAATTCTATAAATTGAAGAATAAAAAATATTGAAACATTATAATTTTGTTTGTTTAGTTCTATAAATTGAAGAATAATATAAATAAATTGAAGAATATTGAAACATTACAATTTTGTTTGTTTTAATAATATACAAGCTTAAAAGTTAAATTTCATTAATGGTTACATACTGTTCACTGCTAGTATTTCATGCTTCTATCACTCGCCTGCAGTCCATGTCGCCTCTTTGGAATCGTGGAAATCTCAACATATTTACCAGCTCATATTTTGGTTACTCCATGTTCCCTCATGCTTTTTGTAGTAATCATTCAAGGATATTTCCCAAATATTCCTTTCTTAATTATGGCGTGCATGCGGTGTCTTCTTGATTTCTGGTGTGAATCGCAAAACTTAGATAGACACGCATTGGCAGAATTGGAATGGGCCCTCATAAAAACAAATTGATCTGACGTGCATACTTCTTGTCAATCGTTGTGCATCTTCTTGAGCATGTGCAAGACTGAAATGAGCACACACAACTTTGTTTGTGCACGTGCATGATATTTACCCAAAACTTTGGGTGCCAACAAATACCAACAACCTATGGTGGAAGTATACAATCCTCAGACATTTGCTAGTTTTTTTGTTCTAGATGGTCAAAATAGGAGAAGGACCAATTCCTACACCATTTGATGAGGTGGCCAACATGAAAATGTTAACATTTGATAGGAAAAATAAGTAGGTGGTAAGACAAACTCATAAACATAGAAAAATCAACATTGATTAAGAAATGGTACTCACCACTAAATTTGTAGTGTTAGACACAAGGAAATTAGACCTCAGATCAATTACTTCTACTGGACTTGCAATTTCCCATGCTGCTATCCATGAGGAAACTCATATTTAAAGGAAAATGAAGGCATATGAGGATAAGATTGCTTTGCTAGAAAATCAAGTTGAATACTACAAGTCCAACCATTATGATGTCTTTTCCTTTAGAATTTAGAATCAACTAAATGTTGTATAAAGAGAATTTGATGAAATATCTCAATGCCTATAGTTTCAAATCCAATATATTTTAGTAATTCATAACCATATCTAGGCTTGGAAACTTTCATATGAGCAGCCTTAACATCAGTTTGATAGTGTAAAAAGATGACAAATATATCTTGAAGAGATTTCTCTAGAGATCCCTTCTTTCATCAAAATAGCTTTGCAAGAAATTGAATGCGGTCTTATATATTGGAGAGATTCATCATAGAATTCTCTCAAAGGAATTCAACATGAAACAACGGATTGTGCCACAATGTGGCAAGTGACAAAGAATATGGCCAATACTTGCCATCCCCCGTTCGTTGGAGAAAAATACAATTTATTTCCACAAGCTAAAGTATCATAGATGATGCAGGAGCATCCGCACCTCAACAAGCGAGCCAACGCATGGAACAAAGAAAAGACAGTTAGAGAGCGTCGGCATTCACCTTTTGAAATATTTTGATATTTGATGCGCCAAACATTAATACCTTGACGTGATGAAGCGCACTTGTATATTGTAACAGACCTTGAGCAGATAAGCTCTCGTCCTTAGGTAGCTGAGGCATTTATTTAGATTTAATGCAAGTAGATAAGTTAATTAAGTCTAGATTAGACAGTTTTGGCTTTCGAGAGGGAAAACGGAATATAGGCACCCTCCTTTGTATTATTGATTGTTGCCATTCATATTATTGAGGATTCAGCATTAGCGTTCAGAAGCAAGAAGCCGCAAGCAGAGAACTGGTGAAGAAACCCCATGTACAGATATTGAATTAATAGGAAAGTTTTGATTCAATTCCATGGCTGTGATTATTCTCTGTGTGTTGTCGATATTATGTTGTTGCATATTTGCTTCTTTTTTTGCCTATTGTCTATATGATGCATACGTGATTGCATGGCAGATTCAGAATCTGAGGGAATGAGAGAATGAGTTTCAATCGTTTCTCTGTCTAAGCCAGGATATTCCTGCATAGGGTGCAGTGGAATTCCTCTGCATAGAGTGCGTTGAGGAGGCTGGACAATTAAACTCTCATCTTTGTTTGCCCAGAAGATGTGTTGATTTATTCGAACCGTGCAGGTGAAGAACAGGTCGAATTGAAGTCTCAGAGGCAAGCCTGGGAAGAGGAGAACATGAAAGCCTTGATTCAATTCCATGGATGTGTTTATTCTCTGTGTGTTGTTGGCATTATGCCTTTGCATATTTGCTTCTTGTTACATATTTCTTTCATATGCTGCGTATGTGATTTTATGGAAGAATTGAAGTCAGAACGATTCTGAGTGGAACATTGGTGAAGTCCCAGGAGGGAGAGTTCCTTACAAGTATTGTGGAACAGACCTGGGAGAAACCCGAACGGGAGAAGCTTCGGAGCAGGAGGACTCTTCAGGAGGAAGAGAATCGACGACTTGAACTTTTGGGAGAGAGTTAACCTTCAAGCATAAGAAGAACCCATTTGTCATCGCATATCGGCATATCGGGGTTGGTGAGTGCAAGAGTTTCATGCATGTCGATATCGTGAGTAGCGATTCCTAGATTCCGTGGGAGCCGTCGATTTTTAGGAGGGACAGGTGGCACGTGATCTCGGGACATTGGGTCTCGGGAGTTGAAGGGACAATCATTTGGTCTCGCAAGTTGCGAGGTCGCAGGGAGGCGAAGTCGCGATATCTGCATCTCGAATCTCGGGAATTCGAAATCTGATGCCTTAGTACCCCGATCGATGAAAGGAGATAAGGTGAAGGTCCCGATAAGCGAGAGGAAAGTCAACGTTGACTTACCTCATGTCTTGTGGGTCTGAAGGGACATCATCCGACCACTGATTTCGCGAGAGCCAAGGTTCCGACCTCTCCTATTAAATCACCACGGGAGTAACGTGGAAAGAGCTGTGGGTTGTGAACTTCCGATAAGGAGGTAGAAGAGACTTAGAACTCTTCGGGCCGGTGAAAGAGTAAGAAGGTCCTGGTGAGAGCGGCTTGCTGCCGAGGGCAGAGAGGTTGCGTCAATAGACACTAGAGAATATCATTAGTACAAATAGATAGAGCATTCAATCCCTCCTAAGTATTGATGAGGTAGATATAAATATATATGTAAAATATCCTACTAGGGACATCACATTGATCAAGACTATATTACCTAAGCTTGAAAAATATGAAAAAGGGATGAGTCAAATTATTTTCTGTTATAAAGAACCTTTTAAACAACATCACTTTCCTCAAAGTCATGCACTTGCTTAAAATTTTGAGGGTTGGAGAATATGTTGAAAATTATATAAAAGAAAAAGAGAAAGTACCCACTAGTCAAGTGGGGGATATTAATAGTCAAGGGAATTGAAGTATTTTTCCTTCCCTTTTTGTTTGTATAAATAATGTATATGCTATAGAGAAATGACTTTTTTTTTCTTGAGTTTATAAATTGGTTTCAATATTAATTGAGAAGCCAAGCTAGCCACTTTTGGAGACTTATTTTGGCGTATTCTCTTGTGTGTGTATGCTATTGTGTGGGACTATTCCTTTACTCACATATGCTAGAATGGATATAACAATTTTTTATTTTTCTATAGACTTTTCTCATGCAATTGTGATTCATTCTTGCTATTGTTTTTCAATAAGTTGTTAACTTGTGAGGGTGAAATTGTAACTAGTTATTTCAATTAAAGCTAAACTAGTTTTTATGGATGTCTATTCCAAATGTTTCTATCATTAATATTTAGTAAACTACTTTATGTTTTAATGACAAATAATTGTTAATTTCATATTCACTCTTTGTTCTGAAATCCTGGCTAGGTGTTTAGTTTTAGAATTGATTTTTTTTTTTTTGAATTAGGATTGCATTTAGGATATATATTTCAATTAACTTGATGCAAAATCCATATATTGGTAGTCGGGACAAATTAACGTACTAGAGGATCTTGCTACCCCAAACATAAACAAGGCTAATTGGGCCTTAGATTTGGGCAATATCCCTTAGTTTGAAAACAATTTTTTTTGTGTCAACAAGCTAGAATGAGGAACTACAAAACATACACAACTAAGGAATGTAAAATCAATCAAAAAATCATACACATAAAAGGTGCATTCACTAGTAAACTCTTCAAGAGGACCCTTACTCGAAGAGAGCTAATGAACCCCTATAATGATTTTCACTCAACTTTGAAATAGTAATTGTTTTATTAATAGAATTATTTTGAGTATTAAAACACTACTATTCAACTCACAAATCTTAACCTAACTCAAGAGAATCTAACCAAAATTGAGCTGCAAATAGGTACATATATACTAGAGAGTTCTTAGATCCTTCAAGACAGATAATAGGGAACTCCAAGACTCCTTCCAATTATTTCCGACTACCACCCTCCCCCACAAGTATTCTTAGTTTCATCATAGTGATTAAATATGATGCTAGTAGGTTTTTGAAGAAATGAATTCTTAGGAACACCATTCTTCTTGGTTGGTGGAATTGGTGGCATACTGGAGAGGTGAAATCTTAGGCTTGTTTTCCTTCTTGATTGATTGAGTTATTGATGGTTAAAGTAAGCCTTATTACCTACTAAATGGATACCACCTGGCTTATAAAATTTAACATATTTCATGATCATACAACATGCATGGATTCCAAAAGACTCCATGACCTATTTGTTTATTAAATTGAAAAATTAATAATGCTCATAAGTATTGTTTCTATGATCATTGATGAAATAAATGAATAACCATTTTGTGGGAGATATAAAATTCATAACAATCAGAAGAAAACACTCCTACTACTAACACATACTCATCAAACATATGTGAAATTGAATAATTCATCACAAAATATCATAAAACACTACCAAATCAATCAATTACAAGAAATGTATTAATAAATTGTAAGGGATACAAAGTTTAACAATTTACTAAGATGTATTGGCTCAAAAGTGGTAGGGTGTAAGGTTTTCATTAGATAAATGTCCATGGAAATATGATCAAAATAGGTCAATTTCATGGCTCGTTAACTTATATTAGTAGCTTGAGCCCCAAAATTGACCAAAATTACCTTGGAAGGTGCTAGAATGAAAATCTACTTACTTGAAATTGATGAATAATTGGATGAAAGTTGCATATATAAAAATATGAGTTATGAACACCACAAATATGAAGTAGAAAGTTGTGGATATGGATTATATGCCTTAGTTACCAATGTATTTCAACTATATTAACAGACCACCCAAGAAAAGTGAAATTGTGATGCAGAGGAATTATGTTTCTCATGACTATATGCACTAGTGCATGCAATAAATTCAAAGGAACCATGAAAAATATTTTAGTGTACTATAATTTATTACATGAATTGGTTCACTAGATGATGTCTAGGAGCACATTGTCTCGGTTGGATCCAAGTCCAATTTTATGAGGATAATAATCCAGGCATATGTCATTGGATATGCTTGTATCATTGTCTCTTGGCCCATTGAATATTATAACTCAATATCATACAAAAACTATCCAAAGACTCAACCATATAGAACCACAAGGGTCGCTCCTTGATAACTGTTAGGAAGGAGTCATCTAGGAAGCCTCCACTGAATGAATACCCAACCTTTGGTTCCAAGTGGTGAATCCCATGAAGTATCTCATGTTTGAATTTAGAGAAAAGCACATAGAAATTTCCCTATATAATCAAAACATATAGGGATGACACGAGAGGGAATCATTATTTAATTTACCAAAATAGGTCCATCTGTTCATATTTTCTTTTGTTCATGAACCAACAAGCCAATGGATAAATAAAGAAGGTCTCCACAGTAACTATGAATATGAGATTGAGTCCTATGAATTTGAGCATCACTAGAATGAAAGGCCATTCCACTCAATCATAGGATTGCTCAAAGTCAATCTTGATACACAAAGTGTCGAAACCAAATGACTAGGCCCATTCCATGCCTTCCCATGCAACAATGAGATTATCAATGATATATAACCATTGAATAAATAGCATGTGTTCCGAACACATGATATTGGGAAAAATATGCTTGATGCACAAGGCTAGAGCTTTGTCCAAGATTTTATAGGATGTGTAGAGTAGGGTGAAGGGCCTCTATCTTGTGAACAATTCAGGGTCCCCAACCTTGAGAATGAACTTGATCAACCCCTTGTTAATCTCTAAGCCCAGGGAGTTTGTCTTGAGAGCTTCATGATAAGGTTATAATAGGTATGGCTTCACAAAATCTCATGCAGCCGTATATAATTCATAGGGGGTTTCCCACAGGAAATATAAGTTTTAGAAAAAATATACTGAAAAATATGTTTCAAAAATGAAAATAGGAAAGTCCTATGGAATTGGAAATTATTTTAATCTTGGAACTCCTTAAGTGGGTTCATTTTTAGTTTCCAGTATGTATTGAATGTTTCTCCCACTTGCATTATCACAATTTGATACTTTTCTAACACATATAACATATAAAGATAGTGGAGAATCTTTAAAAAAAAGCTTAGTTAAACATGAAATTATATCAACATGAGAATAATGGAATAATCTCCTAGACAGAGCACCAAAACTTAGAAGATACAATTTCTTTATTAAAATTGAATTCAATTGTTTAGTTCAAAATATTTAGAAGACAAAACATGAATATGGAAGTGGTAGATCATGAATTGAGTGTTTGTTTTTTAGGTGATCTAGTTGAAGTTGAGAGTGAGAATCATGTGAGGTTTCATTCACCTATACTATGTAAGAATGTAAGAAGAGTACCACTAAAAAAACTCAATAAACCATGGAAATTGAGAAGTTTAGAGAATCTCTTGAGTTTGTCTTCTAAACAACCAAATTCACATTAAGGATGTCTTAAAAGTTTTGAATAGCACTCAGATAACCTTCAATATGATCTAAAACTTTAACCTTGACAAAGATCCTAAGATAACTTTAAAAATAAATTTCATTTAGATCATAAAAATGTTTAACTCAAATACATGGAATTTTTTTTCTCATAAAATATTTTTTTTGATAATAAAAAATTCAATTTCAATAAAAAAAAATATGAAACTTGTAATCTTTCTTTTAAACAAAACATGTATTGCATGATTTCTTATTCTGATAAAATGGTTGAAAAAATAGAAATAATTTTTCAAACAATTAACTTAATATTATGGTGAAAGGATATCTCCCCACCTCAACCTCAATCAAATATGATTCATTAAATACCATTGTAATTCTCTTACAATACATACTAAATATTTTACATGCATGCAAATTACAATGGTAAATAATACAAAATACAAATAATTTGTAAAAAGAAAAAACTAAAAAATAGAGAAAACTTTTATAAAAAGAATTGCATAAAAAACCATGAAACTATATTTAAATTAATCAAAGTATGTATTACATTTCACATTATTAGCAAAATTTTTTTTTTTTTTTAAGTAAGAAGAAAATATATATTAAAAAAACCTGCCAGAGGCAAAAAGGGGAAGCCCAGTTACACTCATGGTCTAGTTACGCTGATGAGCTGCCCCAACAGAGGGGAAACTAGCCTATTTAGCCACTGAGTCATTAAGGTTTGATACAACATACTAAGCATTAAAGTTTGAAACTTAAAGATCATTAACAAAAATTGACACATAACCTAGGTGGTAGCCACGTAGCTTGGCCAGGTGCCTGGGAGATCCTCGGGCCCAGGCTCCTCTTCGATGATCGGCGTACCATCTCCCCAATGCACTTCAGCCTGCGCTGTGGCTTCAATGCTCGGGCAGTTGCTAACAGTGTCCTGCGTCTCATGCTTGATCTCGGTCTCGCCACGCTTCTTTTCCTTCCCTGGCCAGGTGCCTTGGAAATCCGGCGTACCATCTCCCCGGTGCACTTCAACCTGCGCTGTGGCTTCGATGCTCGGGCAGTTGCTAATAGTGTCCTTCCCGTGCTGTTCTCCAGACTACATCATGACCTCTCCGTTGTGGGTGGTTGGGTCGGGACCTTTACTCTCATCCTTTCTGACATTGCCCATGTCATTAGCAGCTTCATGCATGGGAGTCACGCCGCTCGCATTTGTGTGGATAGCCGCATGTAGAGTGGACAGGAGCTGGAGGAACAACCCAATTTTCTCATTGTTTAATTCTAGGCAGAACTGTAAGTCCTCCACTCCCCCGTGTAGCTCGAACACTAAGCCCTGGAGGATGGACAACTTGTCTCTGAGTTGCTCACCATGGATTGTGTCCGTAGGAGAGTGATCCATATGAGGCTGGTCGCGTGAAGGGGGAGGGTTCGGGGTTGCAGATGAGCTAGGAGGGGCCACTTGACCGGGAAAGGATAGTGCAGCCATCGACAAAGAGTGTATCACATGCAAGGCTGAGCTGAGCGTCTGAGGGACGAGCTCCAGGTGGTGGATGGACTCGCTCGGGGGAGGTTGCGTGGAGGGGGGAGTCGTAGGCCGACGAGGCCTCCAGGGAGAGCCTCGTCGAGGCTTCCCTCGCAACTTGCGCTTATGCTTCGGCATGGGATGACTCAAACGGCAAGCAAAGGTCCAGAGGTGAGGGAGAGTAATCGAGTGGTAGTCTGCTCTAGCCCACGACGACCATAGCCGCGGATGGGAGAGCGCCTTCTGCCACCAACTCAAGCTGCGAACCGAACAAAGAGCCATAACCAGGTGCAATTCCATATCAAATTCGACGGAGGGGGGAAGCGTTAATGCCCGCTCGCTTGACATGAAGGGTAATAAAGTCACAGGAGGGTGGCTAGTGGGGGCACGAGCCCGTCACATGGCTCTGTGCCCCGCTGGCGTTCTGTGCTCCCCTCCGCTAGCCCTGTGTCCTCCACTAACACCCCATCCGAGGGAACATCCACCATTCTGGCTTTGCGAATGCACTGCTGCAGAATAGGGTGATTGGGTTCCAGATATGCATTGCAGATGAGCTCCGACTCTCGCGTGTTGAGGCCTATATTGGCCAGAGTATCCGCCACTTGATTCGCGTTTCTTCTGACGTGGGTAGGGATGATGGCCAAGTTTGGTCGCAGGGAATCGATGATGCTCTGGAGTCCATGCAGGAGGCGCCAACTAGGCGATATTCTGTCTGGGATGACTCCATTTAATATTTTACGCAGCAGGCTGATGATGATTTGGGAGTCTCCCTCCACGATTAGTTTGGAGTAGTTGTTTTTTATGGCCATCTGTAGACCCTTAGAAAGACCCCAGAGCTCTGCTGCATTGTTTGTGGAGTGTCCTATGGAGCCAGCTCCGATGAGAAGGATTTCCCCATTGTGATTGCGAAAGACTATTCCATACCCTTCTGGTCCTGGATTGCCTTTGGAGGCCCCGTCGAAATTGAGCTTGATGAAGTCCTCCGGGGGGGGGGGACCAGGAGGAGGGACTGCTCTGAGAGGGGGGTGCTATAGAAGGCGTACTCGTCTGCAGGGGGGATGGTGGGGTCCAGAAGGGGAGGATGGGGATTTCGTCAGGGTTCCTGTTGAGGTGATCGTCAGCTCGGAGCTGGGGCGGGATGGATTCCAGGATGTTGCAGTAGCATAATTTCCATCGGTGCTGCCACGGGAGGGAGAGGCCTTTGAAGAGTCGGTTGTTCCTTTCTTTCCAGGTTTACCAAAGAATGAAGCCTGGTATAAGCTGCCAGACCCGATTTAGGAGGGGTGAACGGAAAGCTTGGTCCCGCCAGTTGGCAATGGTCTCCAGTATGTTGTCCCTACGTTGGTCGGAAGTTCTCATAACAATCGCCATCTGATCCCAGAGCTGGGCGGTGTAATGGCAGGAGTTGAGAATATGTTCCATCGTTTCCTCTGCCTCGCCACATAGTGAGAACATAGAAGGCCCCACAAACCCCCTTTTCGTTAGGTTGTCCCATGTGAGAATACTGGAGTGTGCTACTAGCCAGAGGAAGAGGGTAATTTTAGGCCAGTGCTTTAAATTCTAGAGTTTGCTCCATAATTGTCTATTGGGGAGGGGGTCTGAGGGGGCCCTGAGTCGGTATGCTTCTCGGGTGTTGAAGGTGCCACGCGGTTTGTGTCCCCACCTCAGAATTTCCTCTCCTTCTATCATGGGAATTCTTCTCTTCTGCAATTCCTCCTGCAGAGGGCCTATATGCACGTTTGGCTCCAGATTGAGGCGTTCTCTATCCACATGCCACTGGTGCCACGTATCTTCCTGGGGGTCAACCTTCCAATATTCAACAACTCTTGTTAATCATGTCCGAGTGGCCTGTGTGCTGATGTTAAGGGCCCATTCCTCCTTACCCAGGATTGGCCATTGCTGCCAGGAGTCCTGCCAAAATAGGGCAGTCCTCCCATTTCGGATATCCCAGAAAACATGTTCTGTGACCAAGTGTCGATTCTGCATAGCCGCAGTCCAGATCAAGGAGCCCTGAATGTCTTCGTCCCACTGGATTAAGTTTCTTTCTGCTATATTTGGAGCATATTTCTTCCTCCAGAGTCGGGCCCAGAGGTCCTTGGGGCTCTTTAGCCAGCGCCACCAAATCTTGGCACTGAGGACTTTGTTCATGATGACCAGATCCCTTAGCCCTAGGTCGCCTTGCTCTTTGGGGTGACATAGTTTGTCCCAGCTGACCAGAGCCATTTTATTCCCCGTATTGAGTCCCTTCCAGATGAAGTTCCGTTGAAGACCTTTGATGGTATTGAGGACAAACTTTGGAGAAGCCAGCGCAGAAAAGGAAAAAATCGGAAGGGCTTGGAGGACAGCTTTAAGGAGAATGAGACAGCTAGGAAGGTTAAGAACCCTGTAGGTCCAAGAAGACAGTCGCTTGGTGAAGGTAGACAGGAGGTGTTCCCACGAGGAGTTCTGGAGTGCAGTGTCTATCAGTGGGATACCAAGGTATTTGGATGGAAGGGAGCTTCTGCTGAAACCAAGAATGCCTGAGATGTGGCACTGTATTGGAGGGGGAGTATTGAAGAAGAAGACTTGGGACTTGTCCTTGTTGCAATCCAAACCGGAGGCCTCAGAGAAAGTTTGAAGGATACCCAGGAGAGAGTTAGCTTCCCGGACTGTTGGGCTACCCATCAGGAGGGTGTCGTCAACGAATTGACTATGCGAGACAGGCAGGGAGATTCCATGGAGGGGCAGTCCTGATAAATGCTTTGACTCAATCGCTGCATGGATGGATCTGCTAAGACCTTCGGCCAGGATAATAAAAAGGAAGGGGGAGAGAGGATCGCCTTGCCTAATCCCTCGGGACGAGGTGAAGGGCTGTGAGGGCACACCATTGACAAGGATAGAGAAGAAAGTTGTGGAGGTGAGATTCAGGATCCAATCTACCCATTTTGAATCAAAGCCAAAAGCCAGCAGCATCGCGCGCATATAGCCCCAACTGATCTTGTCAAAGGCTTTAGAAAGGTCCAGTTTAAGAAGCATACCTGGGGTTTTGGTTTTCTGCAGGGAGTGGATCACTTCATGAGCTAGGATGACACTGTCTAAGATCTGTCTKCCCTCCACGTAGCCAAATTGCTCCGGGGAGATAATTGCCGGCAATATGGTTTTGAGTCTTCTGGCTATCACTTTTGTGAGGAGCTTATAGATAACATTACAGAGCGCGATGGGCCTGAACGCCTTGGGTTGATGAGCCTGCCCCTCTTTGGGGACTAAGGTGATGAAGGTTGCATTGAGATCCTTGAGGACTTGTCCCGATGCTCGAGAATCTTCCAGGATTTCCCAGACTTCTGTTCTAATCATCGCCCAGCAGTAATGGAAGAAATCGTTGGTGAAACCATCAGGGCCAGGAGCCTTACCTTTCAGAGTTTCCTGAAGAGCTTGGTCCACTTCCTCGATGGTTATTGGTCTGAGCAGGCCGACATTCTGCTCCTGAGTGACAAGTGAAGGCACATGCTCCGTGATCCTATTGATGGCCTCTGATCTGTCTGCCTGCGGTTCCGTGAGGAGGTTTTGGAAGTGCCTTATCAGGGTGGCCTCCATATCTTCATGCAAATGTAAGACGTCCCCTTCATCAGAAATGAGATGCGTGATTTTGTTGGTATGACACCTTTGAATGAATGTCCTATGGAAAAATTTAGTGTTGCGCTCTCCCTCTTTGAGCCATTGCACCCTCGATTTCTGTTGCCAAAGAATCTCTTCTTGACGCCTCCTGTCTTCAAGTTGCTGACTGATGCCTGTTTCCTGTGCCTTAAGCTCTTCTGTTAGTCCCTGTAGCCTGATCTGATGCTGAATGTTTTCCATTTGTGTTGTAAGCTATTTTTTAGCCTCAAAGATATTCCTGAAGGTGTTCTGATTCCATAGTTTGAGAGTGTGCTTGAGGTTCTTCAACTTCTGCTGAAATTTGTACATTTTGGAGCCACGAGGAACCTCTGCTTCCCTCCACCAGGTTTGGATTTTTTTTGGAAGTCAGGATGGTCTAGCCAGAATGACTCAAATCTGAAGGGTTTCTTACCCGAGGTGGCTGAAATATCCACCCATAGTTGTAGCGGCCAGTGGTCGGAACCAGGGAAATTGAGTATAGTGGACTCCATAGAGGTTCCTTCCAGCATGAATGCTTCTGAGATTAGAAATCTATCCATCCTGCAAGCTATTTGGTGACTTCCCATTCTTCTATTTATCCAGGTATGGAGGCCATTGCTAGTGTTCAGGTCTATTAAGCCAAGATTGTCTATGAGACTGTTGAAGTCGCCAGAATCCCTATCCAGCCGATGCAAACCTCCTCTTTTCTCTTCCAAGCTGCGTATGAGATTGAAGTCACCTCCGACAATCCAGTTCCTATGTTGGGTGTGGTTCGATGTCTGGCTTAGGCTCTTGAGAAAGGCCTTCTTATCCCTTGGGTTGGCTGGGCCATAGACATTGATAATATGTCCAGGCTTGCTTGACCCTATGAGCCTGTAATCAGCTATGATGGCCCATCTAGTGGCCGAGAGGTTTTCGATTATTATTGTACTGGTATTCCATAAAGTAGCTAATCCACCGGCTGTGCCTGTGGCATATATGGACATTGCTGCCCCCTGCTTCCAGCATTTGGGGATTAGCTTGTCAATATCTTCTGAGCTACATTTTGTTTCTTGAAGGAATAGTACGTCTGGTTGCTCTGCTATGATCAGCTCTCGTAGCCATTTTTTCTTGCTACGTCCGTTGAGACCTCTAATGTTCCATGTGATGACCTTCATGATGACGGGGGGGTGGGAAGGGGAGGGAAGCTATCCGAGATCAGGTTGATTTGTCTGGAGTTCACCATATAGTTTCCTATTTCCTGTATGAGTTTGTTGGTGGATTTTCTGCCCCGCTTTTTCTCATCTTTCTGGAATTTGTTTGTGTTTTTTGATTGACCTCCCTGGATTCTGAGGCCTTTGCTAGCTCGCGCTGAGGATCCGACAGAGGAGTTGAGAAACACTTTATGTACCTTTCGCAGCTGGTCTCTGGGAATGGTGTAGAGTTTTTGTTGCCTGTAGGCATGCTCCAAATGCTCCAGATCTACCCCAGCTAGGTCTTGTTCCTCTAGTTCCATGTCTGCCTCCCCATCCTCTGTCTCCGGTGGGTCTTGTTGATCTTTTCTTATGTCGGGTGGGTTGAGATTCGATGCCTTGAGCATAGTGGGTCGTTCTCTGCCTGGGTCAGTGAATGGGGGTTCAACTTCCGGAGGTCTGTCCTCCGATGGGGCATGGGTGGCCCCGTCTCCTGTTTGATCTTGTAGGATTGCAAATTTGTTGCTGGTTGAGGGGCCTGTACTTACCTGAGCCAGTTGCCTCTTTGGTCCCTGACGCCTTTTCCCCGTTGGTTGTACAAAGCCGTCCTTGTCCTTACCTCCTTCGAGATTCCCTTCTTTTTGTGCATTATTGAGTGGGCATTCCCGAAAGAGGTGACCATGCTCATGGCACTTCCTCCAGCGAAACGGGATGTGCTTGTATTCAATGGTCTGAGACCAGTATTCATCGTGGTACTCCAATGTGATGGATCCCGGAAGTGGTTTATCAATATTCATGTACACATAGATGAGTGCGTACGAGGTGTAGCGTCATTGCCTAGTGGCTTCTGAGGACTTGACATAAATACCTATGGTATTGCCAATGTCGGCCAGGACCTCTTCCAGCCAGAACTCCTGGGGTAGGGAGTAAATTCTGATCCAAACTGGTGCGTGGGAGAAGTCCTCCTTCTCCGGGCTGAACTTCTCGGTCCAGAATCTAAGGAAAAGTCCCGCCGAATTGTAGAAATACGGTCCTCCCTCGAAGACACGATTCCTATCTTCCAGGTTATGAAAGATGATGGTGAAGAATCCCTTGGATCCCAACTGTAGGTCTTAATGCCCTTTCATTTTCCACTAGTGCTGTATCCATCTGATCAAATCTCGCTCAGAGGGCCAAAGCCCTAGGAATTTGCCGATTAGGGTGTAATCCCTCATGTACTTCTTTTGTTCCTCAATACGTGGTGTGCTGATTAAATATTTTGGAGCTTGAGGGGCTTGAGGGATACACTTACCTGGTTGCCAAGGATTTGATGCGGGGGCCTTCTCTTTCGCCGGATCTATTTCCATTTCATGGTCTTTGAATGAGCCGTCCATCACAAGTTTCTCACGCAGGTTCAGCGGTGTTTCGAATGTTGGCCGCCTCGGCCCTTCAGAAAGAGTGTCGCCTGCTATTACGCAGCTGTAGGAGGCGCCCTGCGGCGCCCCCTCTTGACGTTCCATGGCCTCATAGGCCGAGAGTTGTGGTTTCCCAGGTCAATTTTGCGTAGGAGAGGTGAAACCCTAGTGCAATATCAGAAGTGCTCGCCTTTGTTATTTGGTAAGTTATTATTATTAGCAAAAATTTATAAAAAACAAATATGTATATTTATTTAACAGTTATACAAGTATTAACTATATATATATATATATATATATATATATATATATATATAATAAAAAATACACCTTAAACTTACTCTTATTTTTTCAAGGTGTATTTTCATGCCATAGTCTTCCCAAAATATCTCTTGCCACCACTCTTTCTCACCAACTATCATACTCAAATTGAGTAGTTTGTCCATTTCCATGGGAAGTCTTTTTAAATTTGGACAACTCCATATCTTGAAGATACACAATCTGGGTAGCGTATATGGATGATTTTATGTGTTAAATTTTGCTCATGGGCTAATTTTTCATGTTTTTTCCCAAAAAAAGATTCGTTGTTCTAAAAATGATTTGCCCAAATTTTATAGGATAAAATTATTTTACCTTAAAAATCGTCAAAAAATTATACAAACTATACAAAATCCTTAGAAATTTGAATATTTTTGCAAAAATATCGCCAGCATTTTATAGTTGGTATATGAAGGATTAGTACTATTCATCAAGGTTTCTACATTTTAAAATAAATTTCCATCCTTAAAATCATTCCTAGCGTACTTTCATTCCACACACCATTATTTAATGGCCCCACCATACTTTCTAAATTGTCTAAATCTAAAACAACCAATTTCTCTAACATTAAAAATCCGCTTGCCCAGCCAGAAAACCCTATACCCAACTCTTTCAAACCATTGCAATCAGGGATCAAATTTGAAGAGAAGGGTTATATTTCAAATTGAAGGGTTAATTTTATTGTAACCCTTCTAAATTGACATGTTAAAATAAATTATTCTTTTCATATGTAAATGAAAAAACAATTAAAATTTACGTCATAGAAATTATATATATATATATATATATATATATATATATATAATATCGTTATCAATTATTTTATTACTAATTGAAACTTTTATTTAATTGAAATTGTATACATATGTATATAATATCTTTATCAATTATTTTATTACTAATTGCAACTTTTCTTTAATTTAATTTAATTTACAGAAAAATTGCACACAATAATAATTCAACTAAATTTTTGTTTGCTTCCTTTTATGGAGTAAAGTTAAACATTTGTAATTGTTAATTGAATTGATTTCTTATCATTATATAATTAATTAACTAAAACGAAAAGAAACACAATTAATAATCAACTAACACTAAAATAAACATATTAATATACAAACTATAAACATTAGCAATTGATTAAAATAAATTAAATTAATAAAATATTCACTAGTGCTAGATGATAGGAAGAAGAAAGTCTCAACCAATTTGTGGAGAAGAAATGAGGGGGTGGAGATTCTCTTTAAGTGGCAACCCAAAATTTTAAAATTAATAACACAATATAATTTGATAATAACCTTTTACACATGAAACATGAAATGGACAAGGAACAACATTTTTTGGTAATTTAAAACAAATCATAATTAATTAACTAAAATTAAAAACCATATAACCTAATAATCAATAAAAAAAAATATAGATTAATAATCAACTAAAATTAAAAAAACATAATTAATAATAAAAAAAAATGAAATAAACATATTAATATTTAGATACAAATATTCTACTTCTAAAAGTATTTTGTATCTTATTTCTCTTGACTACTAAAAGTATTTTATATCTCTTTTATTAGCTTTAGCTGCACACAGAATTTATTCCATCATGAACTCAACATTACCATCTAGAATTGTATTTTATATCTCATTTATTAGTTGCTCATTACAGGAAATTTATTGAATAATGAACCCGAATGTACTCACACCCAGATTGAAACTCAATTTCAATACCAATTTGATATCCTCTCATGTACGCGGGTGGAATTGCTACTCGGCATCTATGATTCATACAGAGTGGATTGGTTAAAGAACCCACAAACCGAGGATCCCAAACATAGATTACGTAAAACAAAAAAGGTAAATAAGAAAGTTCACTAAGAGTTTCTTACAAGAGCAGGAGCCAAGGATCTAGCTTACGAAATGCTTAAGGAGCTTTATATAAGGATCTTGCTTGACTACTTCTAAAGAAGTTTTTGGTCAGCTTATGGTGTTGAATCGGAAGCATGGAATTATGAACTGAATCAACTACATTTTTATTGGTGGTTCTTCTGTGGAGCTCTCCTCTCCAATGTGTAAGTAATAGTTCGATCTTATATATGATATTTTCATTTATATTTAATTGGGAGAAACACTAGCTACACTAACATATATTGGAAAACTTTCAAAAAACGAACACAACACTGCACAAGAAACAATATTGTGGAGAATAAATGAGTCGGTTAGATTCTTAATACAACGAAACAAAGATAAACCTACAACAAAACAAAGATCCAGACTTGGGAAGGGTTGTCTTGACAAAAGTGGTGTTTAGAAAATCCACCATTTATCTTTCATCTCTATGAGTTTAATAAATAGAATATGCATGCATGAGCTCCATAAAAATAGGATTGTATTATACAAAAAATATAACAATTCTTTTTTTGAATTGACTTGACATATGAAAAATTGGTAACATTCTTTATTTTATTACTAAGATATAGAAAAAAATATTCTTAACATTTTTTTTCTATTACTAAGATATAGGGGAATTGGAAATGACTAATAAACTAAAAAACTTATAAAAACAATAAAAGATAAAAAGTAGTACTTATTAAGGAAATTTCTAAGTTTTTAACTCATAGAGTAATAAAAACAATGAAAAGTGAATATATTAAAAAAAAATTCCTTGTCTTTCAAAAGAAAAAATATAAAATAATTTCTATTTCAAATTTGACAAGTATTTTTTTATATTAATTTTCATTTGCATTGAAAATAATTTTAAACCCTTCTATGAAGGGCTACAGGACTCCTGAAGAGCAATGAAGACCTCAATTTTGATCCCTAATTGTAATATTCCAAGGTTAATATTCCAAGGTTAGACCCTTGAGGATTGGAAACCGTTCCAACGGAGAGAGCTCCCGTAGATGGTCACACCCACCCAAGTATATGTCTTCAAGATGTAATAATACATTGCCGTGCAGGGGGGCATCGGGCTAAATTTATGCCCATTCTTTTCTTCAAGTGAAAGTGTATGCGATTTCTTTTCTAAGTGAAAGTGTATGTGATTTTTTTTTTAAAGAAAAATGTGATCCGAATTTTAACTTTTAAAAAGCATTCGAATTAATTGTGTGTGATAAAGAAAAGAATAAACAAATGTACTAGTAAGGAAAGAATGGTGGTGTCCCTATTTATTTGGAATTTAAAATTGGAAGATTTTCTTTTTTATGAAATCTAAAGGTTTTAAGCTAATTTTATACTTAAAGTTATTATTAATAATAAAGAAAAGAATAAACAAATGTAATAGTAAGGAAAGAATGGTGGTGTCCCTATTTATTTGGAATTTAAAATTGGAAGATTTTTTTTTTTTTTTTATGAAAGCTAAAGGTTTAAAGCTAATTTTATACTTATAAGTTATTTAAAGTTATTATAAATAAGCATTTGTTATTTTCCAAAGAAGTTTTAAGAAAAGTTAAAATAAAAGTTTATGCTAAAAATAAGAGTAGTGGTCAAATCTATTTTGTTTATGGTAAGTAAGAAATAAGAAAAAACAAATTGAAAATGCAATAATAATAAGAAAATAATAATAATGGTGTTGTTTTTGTTTAATTTTTTGGCAGGGTCTTTGCATTTTTTGCCTAGGCAGACATGGTAATAGGAAAGAGAAAAGAAAAACATCCACTAAAGGAGAGCAATGGCACAAGATTGCAATAATCGCAAGGGAAAATAGTGTGAGCATGTAGAGATCCTTGTTGTCTATTTTGTTTATGGTAAGTAATAAATAAGAAAAAACAAATTGAAAATCCAATAATAATAAGAAAATAATAATAATGGTGTTGTTTTTGTTTAATTTTTTCGCAGAGTCTTTGCATTTTTTGCCTAGGTAGACATGGTAGTAGGAAAGAGAAAAGAACAACATCCACTAAAGGAGAGCAATGACACAAGATTGCAATAATCGCAAGGGAAAATAGTGTGAGCATATAGAGATCCTTGTTGTGCTTGGAAGGAAAAATATTAAATATATATGGACAACATCACTTGTTATGCTTAAGTAGTGGAGTATGACATTAACACAAACGATGAAACAAAATTTGTCCCCCTTTGCCACTTAGAGTTTATTAACAACAAGACATTGTCAATGCAAATTCAAGAGCATGAACATTCATATTGGAAGTGGGAGCAATATGCATTGACTACAATATCTATGACATAATCACAAGATCACTAATAACACTCCAAAAAAATCGAAAGGACAAGAGACTTTTTAAATCTAGAATAGTAGTAGGAAGAAAAACACATGCAATTAACCAATAAAACGACTAATGAGGATATTGGTAGAACCCCTGTAATACCCCTGTTTCCCCCAACTTGTAAATATAACTATAACTTGCTAAAAGACTATGGGTAGACTGAATATGTGTGGATGTTGGATTTGACAAACCTTTTTGTTATGAAAAGGTAATGTATATATTTTTGTTACTAAATAAAATGGAAAGTGTTGCATAACTATTGAAGGGGTTTGCCAAGGTAGATCATGATGCATGAGAGAGATGGTGAGGGGAACCAAGAATGGTTGAGATGACCCCCACCAGACCAGTACTTTACTGGATTTAAATTATTCAGACCCAGAACAGTCCTCTGATCCATAAAAATAAATTATCAATCAAGCTGGTAGTTGGGAATTCCTCCTCAAGATTCAATGAAGAGATGGGAATAGTACCCATCTGAAAAATTTCCGACCTGAGTAACCATGCCATGAGAGTACCCTCCTCCATATTATAGCATTCATGGAGATTTTTTTGTGAGATTAATAAAAATAATACAAAATGAAAATATGAAAGAGATATTCTTACATAAAACCAAGTCATGGAGAATTGTGTTATAAAGATCGAGAAAAATTACCATAGAGAGATCCAAACAACAATATTTTGCAAGCTTAGGCAACACTGACCCTTTTCTCGACCATGATGCACACACATATGGATGGACGGAAAATGCATGCCACAACTGTATTAAACTTCTAAAGGGATTGTGGGATTAAGTAGCACAACAATTACAGGTAGGTTAAGGATGTCCTTGTTGAAATCCTTGTCTAGTTGTTAATGCTAAGACAATGAATCAATCGATGGTCAAGAAGAAATTGACTATCTCACTATCAACAAAGAAAATAGTAGTGAATTCAACTAGTGAGGAAAAGTGCATGTAGAACTAGGAACAAGAAGGAAGATTAGCCAATTGATTCAACTAGTGAAGAAAATTATATGTAGAACTAGACACTGTAACATCCCACTCTTGCATGCACTGAGTGAACTTGTTCTTTGAACACACTTGCTTACAAGTGATCCAGATTATTATACTATTAAGTACTTGATTTTGATTATGAGGCGTTATGGGTTGATGACATGGTGTTTTGTTGCATTAACATAGACAAGTGTTATTGACTCGATTTTACTGAGTGTGCAGGATTTTGGACCTCAAGGATGCAGAGGCATCGATGGAACCCCTTGGACTCTGGATTAAGTTAGGGAGTGGAATATTGGGTTTTGATTATTGTATATATGATATTTATGCATTTGATTAGATGATATGACTATGGATATATTTCTAAAATAATTCATTGATGATGCAGGCTAATGATAGCTTTCCGACCAGACTCACATGTGGAGTAGAGGGGTCATGCACGACTACCAGAGAGGTTGAGGGAGAGGTCTAGACAACAACCCTGCCACATCTTACTATCACTCTCGTCGTGGCTTGAACTGTAGGTTAACGACTACCTAGTTTGAGAAGACCCACGATGTTGTGAGGGAAGACTGAGATAGTTTCTCACGATGATTCTAAGGGGTGTGCAATAAGGCAGGGACCTTATTCCTTAGAGGCCCTTAGTCTCCCACAATATCACCTGGGGGAGTATTGACTCTAGGGGTTTTTGATGTCTACCAAGTCAGTCAAGAGGCGAGTGGCACCCTTGGAGCATGTAATGCATCCTGAAGGGCAGGTCGCACAAGAAAAATGGAAAGAGGCGAGTGGCACCCTTGGAGCACGTAGTGTGTCCTGAATGGCACATCGTGCAAGAGAAAAAGAATGGGGCGAGTGGCACCCTTGGAGCACCTAGTGCGTCCTGAAGGGCACGTCCTGTTGTTAAATAATAAATGAATAAACATAGATGGCCTTAGAATGAATACTGTGATGAGAAATATTTAAAACAAATTCCCTAATAAAATGTCACCCAGCCTAGGAAATTAAAGTCTAGGTCTAAGAGATACTCGTGATAAAAATAAAAATATATATTTATATAACAATAAAAATATAAATAAATAAATAATAATGATAATCATCATTAACCATGTGACGAGAAAGGGGTAATCAATTCATTAATTTATAAAATAAAAAAAAATGGGGGATAAAATTTAAAAAGGGGCAAAAGTGGAAATAATTGTTTTGTCTTATATGTTAATTTAAAATTTATTAATTAAAAAGGAAAAAGGGAAAAAGTTAATTTTCTACACCTATGAATTTGGGTTTTAAATGAAAAGGGAAAGAGGGAAATTCAAAGGAATTAGGAAACTAGGAAAAAGAGGGAAACATAAAAAGAAAGGGGAAACACAAGGGAAAAGCAGAAAGTCTAACTTAGTAAGGTATCTAGCATTTAAGAACTTTCTAAATTAAATTCAACTAGTAAATTAGTTAGGGGGGAAGTCATTAAAACTTGTAAGCGAATATGGGGACACCTAGGAGCGATTCTAGGAATGATTTTAGGTGGGTGAGGGAAATAGAGGTAATTAATTAATTAAGGAAATTAATTTATGGTGCAATGAAGGGGATGGGTGACACATGTATGGGGATGATTATTATGAATTAAATTATTAAAAATAAATTAAATGGAAATTAGGGAAAGCAAATGAATTAATAACTCTATATAATGGAAGGAGGAGAACGATGATGGATCTCTTCTGTTATGCGTAACATTACGCTATAGAATTTTAGACTTGGCTAACTTAGCATGTGGGAGTTGGGATACCCATCTCGGTGAGGAGTGGTAGCTCAACCTTGAGAGGCGAGATGGGAGCTGGTTGATTCTCTAGTTAGTTTGTGTGGCCCCTTTGAGGCTCGAGGGGCTAAGAGGGAAGAAGAGTACACCTAGCGTTGGCTGGGAGGTACCGATGAAGTCTCATTGGTTGGAAAGCGAGAGCTGCATGGAGCACGTAGGAAAACAACTCAGAGCAAGTTACTTGGGATATGGTACACTTCCTTTATTTCTGCATGGTAGATTGTTAGTATGATTTATGATTTTAGTTTTTTATGTTTAATTGGGTAAAGAAAATGATTGTCTTAGCATTCTAGTTGATGACTGAAATTTCCCCCATAGCCTTTGGCTCGATGTTTTTTGATTCCCTTGGCCTTCGATCACTGCTTGTCTTGGCCGTCCTATGATTTATTGATTTGTGACGATTGCGGTTTATTTTTTCCTTTGTTCCTACCTCATAAGTTCATGCCTGAGTAGTTGGCCAGGAGCCTGATCTATGGTTGTCACTTCGGTGTTAATAGACCTATGGATCTAAACGCTCTTCTTTTCTATCCATGGATGATGAGCGAAGGATGTTCTTGCCAGTCGTCTACCTCTGTTGATTGTCCCTGGCTGAATGATTTGTCTCTGCGCCTTCTATCGATTGAGTACCCCTGCTTATGGTTTATCTTTGCAACCTTTGATGGTTTATCTCTATGCTTGTTTATTTTATTTTTGCGTTTTTAATGGTATAACCTTGAAATTTCTCAGCACTTGGGTGGATAAAATGCCAGCAATCCTTTCAATGAATTTTCCCTGGTTTTAGTGGAAATTCTCCGCATTTTTACTGTTAGATCATCGCTTCCACCCCTATTCCTCCTGGTTTGAACAACTTGTACACCATGAAATTATAAGCCAATACCTAGTTCTGTTACAACAAATTTACCCTTGATCGATTGTGATTGAATCATATTTACCCAGTGCTCGATTGGGAGGATCTTTGTGTTCCTTTTTGGTAATCTCAATCTTTTTTTATGGAATGACTGTGATTTTTGTTAACCAACCGAGCGTTAGAACCGCGATCTTCATTATCTGTCGAGTTTTTTAGAACTCAACATTGCAATTGGGACAGCGTAAATATATTACACTTTTCTTATAAAATTACAGGTATATAATATTGGGGATATGTTGAACACCCTCATAGAACTGACATCGAATTTTATGAGGGGTCAAGCTGCTTAGTGTTGATAAGGTTATCTAATGTCTGCTTGATTCATTACTATTTTCACCTGCATGTGTTTTTACGAGTTTTTCCTACGTCAATACGAGTTATAGGCCTGCATTTTTCGTTTTCATGTGGTTGCATGTTGGGGCTATGACTTACCTAAGCTGGGTGTGTGCTTGCATGTTGGGCTATGATTTACAATGCTGAGTGTGTGCATGAGTGTATGGCGGTGAATTTTTACATGGATGTGTGTCATCCACAGTTCCTAAAATGGTGGCAAATATATTACAATGTTGAGTGTGTGCATGCATGTTATGGTGGCGAATTTTTACATGGATGCGTGTTATGCACAGTAAATTTTGGCAGTAAATCTGGATGGGATGTCAGCATTGATAGTACCCTTAATTAATGGAAAACCCTTTGTGTTATGTGTTTAAATTAGTCAGCCTTATAGTATTTGCGCACAACATGTTAATAGACTGCAATACCTAATTTGGGTACTTGCCATTGTACAACCAACCAACAACATGGAAATAGCCTACTTTAATGGACTTGTCTTGTCCCAACAATTTCCTTTAATATTATTAGACAACTTGTCATTTTTAGTACGGTCAATATAGCTAGACGACATGTTGAGATTTAATTTGTTCATAAGTGTTATAATGGTAGCATTCTACATTAATGTTGTTAATGTTGTTATTTAATGTTAATGGCTAGTTAGATTGAAATTTTGGATTAATTTAGAATTACCCAATTAGATTGTAATAATGATTAAAATTAGATTGGTGAGTATTGACTAAATTGTAAATTTAGACTTGGTAATTTGATTTATAATTGATGTTAGATTGTATTTATTGTTTATAGTTCTAGTATTGATTAATTAGACTTGCTAAATTGATTGTATTTAACGTTAAATTAGAGGGTGCATTAATGACTATTTGTAAATTAGAGGTGCCCCTTTTAGATTGGTAACCATTGTTAAAATAGAATGTAATTATTGACTATTTTAGACTAGATGAATGGTTGGGTCATTGATGAAGTCATGTATTGGCTTGTGTCTTCCCTTATTGTCATCCTCTAGTGTTTCGTCGACTTGTTGTTGGGGTATGGGCGTGGCTTTCCTTTCGGTATTCGGCTTCTAGCATGTCAGATTATTTAGAGTCCTCAATCCAAATAGAATGTGTTGTGCCAAGGTTATTGACATGTCTATCACTTGTGGACAGAATAATTCCTTATAAGAGGATCATGGCATGCCCTATTGGATAGCGGCGATCGAGAAATTGGCCGGAGTCTGTGTGTTCTGAATGAGTGTTGTTGAAGCATGTAAATTCACTTTGGCGCATGAGTTGAACATCTTCATGTGTTTGGTTTGTGCGCCTTGAGGTTCTAGTCTTGTTCGTCAAGGTCGTTGTGTGAGGAGGGGTAATTTTTCCCTTAGCTTGTAGGCGTGTCTTGTTTGCATCGGGCGGGTAGTCATTCCCCCTTGTTTCCCTATGCATGTTTCATCTAGTTGCCTTTGTGCTAGTGAGTGGAGTCATAGTTTCCTGTTGCCTAGACTACATGCTTGCATTCGTCGTCAGTGGTGTGGTTAAACTGTTGTCGTCGTCGCCTTCTTTCCTGAAAAAATAAATAAATTTTCATCGTTGTTTCACCTGTAGTCATAACAAAGGGGACATCACATGTGGTATCAGAGAGGGTTCAACCCGCGACTTGGGAACACTATGACTTTCATTGATATGATATTTAATAATAATGTTTCTAATTAACTTGTATTGTATTTGTGCAGGTAATCATGGTTAGAGGACGCCGTAGAGGTAGATGACAGGGTGTTAGGGGAGGAGGTGCGACACCTCCAGTAGCATCCATGCTTGAGGGTTCTAACCCCTAGGGAGAGGAACGAGTTATCGGGTAGGAGCAGATAGAGGTGGGTGATGTGGTTGGAATGATGAGATATTTTCAACGCATGTTTGAGGCACTGATCAACCATTTGGACATAGATGAGGCTAAGGCACCAAAACCCCCTGAGGGTCCACCACGTGCTCCAGTTAGTACTGGTAACATTCACTGCGAACTCGAAAAGGTCAAATTTCCCGAGTTCATTGGTGCCCCGGACGGGGCAGCCACTAAGGCATGGTTGGAGAATATGGCGATGTTCTTTGAACTTCGTTACTATACCTCCAACATGAAGGTTCGCATGGCGGTATTTCAACTATAGGGGAGCACTCTTCTATGGTGGAAGATGCTCCTACCACAACTGAACATGGTCGTTGAAGACGTGTCATGGGAAATATTCGAGGAATGGTTCTGAGAGAGGTACCTATCAAAGGAATTCATTGAGCATCATCTCAATGAGTTCAATGCCTTATGACAGGACGATCGTACAATGCCCAAGTACAAGGCCCATTTTATGGAGCTTCTTCGGTATGCTCTGCATATTAATACTGATAAAACTTAAGGTCAACAAGTTTGTATTCGGCCTTAATGGAAACATACGTGAAAAGGTTAGCATTCTGATGCCTCAAACCTTGCATGATGTCATCCAGAAGGCCCTCATAGTAGAGGAGGAGCTTATCAACGAGGGTCAGAGAAGGACTCCAGCGAGACCAAAAGGGCATGTGTCATATGGTGTGCAACAACATTAGACACCAGCCAGACATATGCCAAAATATCGTGGCTTCTAGAGGGGATCCACTTTCGCTACACCTCGACAATCGACGCCTCAGCAGTGGACACCTTATCGGGGACCACAACATCAGCAGCAACGTCGACCACAACAACAACAGTTTAGGTCTGTTCAATAGAACAGACCAGGATTCCAGGCCGGTGGGCCATCATCTTCTACTTCAGGTACCAGGAGTACTAGACCGAAGAAGGGGTGTTGGACGTGTGGGAAGCCACACTGCCAGTGTGACTGCCCTGTGGAGAGGACTAGAGCATCTGGATCAGCCAGACCCACTACTGTGGGAGATATGGGCAAGGCCCATTGGATTCATGCAGTGGTGAATAACGACCAGGCAGGGCACTAGTCAACTCTGCTCGAGACGTCAGGTACCGTTGCTGACCAAACCCTTAGTATTTTGATAGATCCTAGTGCTACCGAGAGTTTTATTTTTGGTGTAGTGCTAAAAAGGATTAAGGTAAAGGCAGTCGAACAGGATGAGTTTATCTTCGTACATATGGATTCAGGAGACAAACAGAAGGTTGGAGGAAAGGTTACTGGTTGTACCCTTAACCTGGGAGAGTTTGTCACCAGGGCCGACCTGTACATCATGATCTTAGGATCTTATGATGTCATGATCGGTATGGACTGGTTGGAATCGCATGAGGCAATACTCAACTCTAAGACGAAATGGTTTAGCTTGGTCGATGACGAGGGACAAAGATGCGTGATTATAGGTCGGAACCAGGGAGTTTCCCTGAGGTTCATCTCTTCCTTGTAGCTACAAAAGAGCACGCGCAAGGGATGTAAGCTTTATGTGATCCCTGCATTAAATGAGAAGGGAGTAGCGGAAGGTCTAGAACACCTTCCTGTGGTGAGAGAGTTTGCGGACATCTTCCACAAGGAGTTACCTGGGATGTCATCTGAGAGGGAATTGGATTTTACTATAGACCTAAAACTGGGGACTGAACTGATAACTAGAATGACTTATCGGATGTCGACCCCAGAGTTACAGGAGTTGAGAATGAAACTAAAAGAATTGTTGGACCTGGGATTGATACGTCCAAGTGTGTCATAGTGGGGTGTGCATGTTATTTTCATATGAAAGAAGGATGGGTTGTGGAGGCTCTACATTGACTATCGTCAATTGAACAAGGTAACGATCAAGAATCAATATCTATTTCCGAGGATAGATGATTTGTTTGATCAGATGAAGGGTGCGACGGTGTTCTCAAAGATTGATTTGTGATCAGGGTATCACCAGTTACAGATCAAGGAGGATGTCCCTAAAACTTCCTTTAAGATGAGGTTTGGACATTACAAGTTTACTATTTTACCGTCTGGAGGACAAATTCCCCAGGGGTATTTATGAGTTTGATGAATGGGGTGTTCCATGAGTACTTGGACAAGTTCGTCCAAGCATTCATTAACGATATTTTGATTTACTCTCGGATGATGGAGGAGCATGATGAGCACTTGCGCTTGGTACTACAATGTCTGCGAGAGCAAAAAATGTATGGGAAGTTGTCCAAATGCTCATTTTATCAATCAAAGATTCACTACTTAGGGCATGTCATCTCCGATGAAGGTATCATCGTGGATCCAGCAAAGTTCGAGGCTATTATGGAATGGCGTACATCGACGAACGTCCTAGAAGTATGTAGCTTCATGGGTTTAGCAGATTACTATCGACGGTACGTCGAGGTATTTTCAAAGATAGCAAATCCGATCACAGAGTTGCTGAAGAAGAACAAGAAGTTTGTTTGGACCGAAAAATGCGCAGAATATTTTAGGAGGCTCAAGGAGATATTGACAATGGTACCGATACTAAAGGTCCCTGACATGGATGTAGAATTCTTGGTATGCACTGACGCATCCAAGGAAGGCTTAGGTGGAGTCTTGATGCAATATGGTTGAGTGATCGCTTACATCTTGAGGAAACTGAGAAGGCATGAGGAAAACTATGTGACACGTGATTTGGAGTTATTAGCCATTGTATATGCCTTGAAGGTTTGGAGACACTACCTTGTTGGATGAAAATGTGAACTAAATATGGACCACTGTGGACTACAACACATCTTTATGCAAAGTGACCTGAACGCGCGACAACAATGTTGGTCGAAATTGCTTAGCGAGTACAACTTCGAGATTACTTACATAAAAGGAATATTGAACCAAGTGGTAGATGCATTGAGTCAGAGACCATGCATATTTTTGGTGTTGCCTCTTCAAACGAATCTATGTGAAAAGATTCTAACTTTACAATGTAACGATGACCAGTACAAAGAGGTCGAGGGTTTTATCAGACAAAACACAATGATGGTACCAATATTTGAAGGATTTTCATTTGACAACAATGGATTATTAAGGTTTAAAAATTGGATTTACGTACCACCGAACGACGAGTTGAGGAGCTTGATCCTAAGTGAGGATCATAGAGAAGTATACATGGCTCACTCGGGAGTCACGAAGATGAGGGAAGACCTTAAACCCTTATTCTTATGGAAGGGAATGAAGACAAACATAGTCAACTAAGTGGCCAGATGTCTAGAATGTCAGCAGATAAAGGATGAACATAGACATCCAACAGGATTACTACAGCCATATGTTATTCCGTAATCGAAATGGGAGGTTATTTCTATGGATTTTATTATTCTGTTGCCACTAACGGCAAGGAGACATGACTCGATTTTTGTAGTACTAGACACTCTGACGAAGAGTGCTCACTTTATTCCTGTGCGTATGACGTATCAAGAACCTGACATAGATAGAGTTTTCATTAGTGAGATTGTGAGGTTGCATGGCATGCCTAAGAAGATTATATCCGATCAAGGATCATTGTTTACTAGACGATTTTGGATGAGTTTCCAAGAGGCCTTGGGAACCCAACTTAACTTCAATAATGTGTATCACCCGGAGACTAATGGGTAGACTGAATGAACAAACCAAACCTTGGAATACATGTTGCGCATGTACGTGATGGACCAACAAAATCATTGGGAAGAATTCTTGCCACTGGTGGAATTTGCTTATAACAACAGTTAGCAAAGCACCATTAAGATGGAACCTTTCGAGTTTATTTACGAGTGACCATGTCAGACTCCTTTGAGTTGGGATTGGCTTGAGAATAGGGTCCTGGTGGGACTAGAAGCGATCCAAGAAATGGAAGAGAAAATGCAAACAATAAGACAAAGGATTAAAGAAGCACAGGATCGACAAAAGAGTTATGTCGATGTGCACCATGTCAACCGTAGTTACCAGGTTGGTGATCGCGTCTTCTTGTGGGTAAAACCACATAAGAGTTTGATCAAGTTTGGAAAGAGAGCTAAAATCTCTCCTGGGTTTGTGGGACCTTTCAAGATTGTGGAGAGGAAGGGGCCTGTGGCCTATCAACTATCCTTGCTTGATTCTTTGAGGCGTATTCACGATGTTTTTCACATATCAATTTTGAGACATTATATTAGTGATCCTACAAATGTTATTGACATGATTTAATTACAGGTATCAGATGAGGGGGGGCTCAAGGCTGAGCCAATCCACATCATCGATCATTGCATTCGAAAACTATGGCGTCGAACAGTAGATCAGGTCAAGGTCCAGTGGGACAACTATAGTCCGCACTCAACGATCAGGGAGGATGCATATGATATGTGCCAACAGTTTCCATTTTTGTTTGATAGATATACTTATGACACTGTGATACACATTATTTCAGCACTTATATACTGTGAAACTTCGGGACGAAGTTTAGACCAAGAGGGGGTGTATGGAACATCCTTCTCTTGCGTGCACTGAGCGAACTTATTCTTTGAGGACACTTGCTTGCAAGTGATCTGGATTATTATACTATTAAGTACTTGATTTTGATTATGAGGCATTATGGGATGATGACATGTTGTTTTTCTACATTAACATAGACAGGTGCTATTGACTCAGTTTTACTGAGTGTGCAGGATTTTGGACCTCGAGGATGCAGAGGCATCGATGGAACCTCTTGGACTTTGGATCGAGTCAGGGAGTGGACTATTGGGATTTAATTGTTGTACATATGATATTTATGCATCTGATTAGATGATATGACTATGGATATATTTCTGAAATGATTCGTTGATGATGCAGGCTAACGATAGCTTGACGACCAGACTCACATGTGGAGTAGAGGGGTCACACATGACTACCAGATAGGTTGAGGGAGAGGTGTGGACAACAACCCTACCACAACCTACTATCACTCTCGTCGTGGCTCAAACTGTAGGTTAACGACTACCTAGTTCAAGAATACCCACGATGTTGTGAGGGCAGACTATGACAGTCTCTCATGATGATTCTAAAAGGTGCATAATAAGGCATGGGCCTTATTCCTTAGAGGCCCTTAGTCTCCCACAAGATCACTTGGCAGAGTATTGACTCCAGGGTTTTTTTATGTCTACCAAGTCAGTCAAGTAGCGAGTGGCATCCTTGGAGCACATAGTGTGTCCTGAAGGGCACGCCGCACAAGTAAAATGGAAAGAGGAGAGTGGCACCCTTGGAGCATGTAGTGTGTCCTGAAGGGAACGTCGCACAAGGGAAACAGAATGAGGTGAGTGGCACCCTTGGAGCACCTAGTGCGTCCTAAAGGGCACATCGTATTGTTAAATAATAAATGAATAAACCTATATGGCCTTAGAACGAATACTGTGATGAGAAAGATTTAAAAAAAAATCCCTAATAAAATGTCACCCAACCTAGGAAATTAAAGTCTAGGTCTAAGAGATACTTGTGATAAAAATAAAAATATATATTTATATAAAAATAAAAATAAAAATAAATAAATAAATAATAATGATAATCATCATTAACCATGTGATGAGAAAGGGGTAAGCAATTCATTAATTTATAAATAAAATAAAAAAAACTTTGGGGGGATAAAATTTAAAAAGGGGGAAAAGGGGAAACAATTGTTTTGTCTCATATGTTAATTTAAAGTTTATTAATTAAAAAGGAAAAAGGGAAAAATTTAATTTTCTACACCTGTCAGTTTGGGTTTTAAATGAAAAGGGAAAGAGGGAAATTTAAAGGAATTAGGAAACTAGGAAAAAGCGGGAAACATGAAAAGAAAGGGGAAACATAAGGAAAAATCAGAAAGTCTAACTTAGTAAGGAATCTAGCATTTAAGAACTTTCTAAATTAAACTCAACTAGTAAATTAGTTAGGGGGAAAGTCATTAAAACTTGTAAGGGAATATGGGGACTCCTAGGAGCGATTCTAGGAATGATTTAAGGTGGGTGAGGGAAATAGGGGTAATTAATTAATTAAGGAAATTAATTTATGATGCAATGAAGGGGATGGGTGACACATGTATGGGGAGGATTATTATGAATTCAATTATTAAAAATAAATTAAATGGGAATTAGGGAAATTAAATGACTTAGAATCTCTATGTAATGGAGGGAAGAGAAGGATGATGGATCTCTTCTGTTATGCGCAATGTTACACTACATAATTTCAGACTTGACTGAATTAGCTTGTGGGAGTTGGGATACCCAGCTCGGTGAGGAGTGGTAGCTCATACTTGCGAGGCGATCTGGGAGATAGTTGATTCTCTCGTTAGTGTGCATGGTCATTTTGCGGCTCGGGGGGCTAAGGAGGGAGAAGAGTACCCCTAGTGTTGGATGGGAGGTACCGATGAAGTCCCATCAGTCGGCAGGTGGGAGTTGCACAGAGCATGACGGAAAACAACTCAGAGCGGGATACTTGGGATACAATACACTTCCTTTATTTCTGCATGGTAGATTGTTAGTATGATTTATGTTTTTAGTTATGTATGTCTAATTGGGTAAAGAAAATGATTGTCTTAGTATTGTAGTTGATGAATAAAATTTCCCCCATAGCCTTTGGCTTGATGTTTATTGATTCCCTTGGCCTTCGATCACTGCCTATCTTGACCTTCCTATGGTTTATTGATTTGTGATGATTGCGGTTTATTTTTTCCTTTGTTCCTAACTCATCATTCTACGCCTGATCAGTCGGCGAGGAGCATGATCTATGGTCGTCACTTTGGTGTTAATAGACCTATGGATCTAAACACCCTACCTTTGTGTGCGTGGTTGATGAGTGAAGGATGTTCCTGCCAGTTGTCTACCTCTATTGATTGTCCCTGGTTGAATGATTTGTCTTCACACCTTCTATCGATTGAGTACCTCTGCTTATGGTTTATCTTTGCATGGTTTGATGGTTTATCTCTGTGCTTGTTTATTTTATTTTTTCATTTTTAATGGCATAACCTTGAAATTTCTCAGTGCTTGGGTGGATAAAATGCATGTGATCCTTTCAATGAATTTTCCTTGGTTTTAGTGGAAATTCTTCGCGTTTTTACTGTTAGAACACCACTTTCACCCTCGTTCCTCCTGTTTTGAACAACTTGTACCCCACAAAATTCTGAGCCAATACTCGGTTCTGTTACAACAAATTTACCCTTGATTGATTGTGATTGAATCCTATTGATGCAGGAGCATCACTCACTCAATCAAGCGAGCCAGCACGAGGAGGAAACAAGAGAACAGCTGGACAGCGCCAGCATTCAAATTTTGAAACATTGTAATATGGTTGCGCCAAACATTGAATATTGATGTGATGAAGTGCACTTTGTATATGTGACGGACCTTGAGCGGATAAGCTCTCGTCCTTAAGTAGCTGAGGCATTTATTTAGATTTAATGCAAGTAGATAGAATAGTTAAGTCTAGATTAGACAGTTTTAGCTTTCGAGAGGGAAAACAGAATATAGACACCCTCCTTTGTACATTGTATTYMTCTCTGAAKTATTCATTCAWTCATTMRBASAAGGAGAGCAAGAAGAGAGAGCAGAGCAGAGAGMTDGTGAAGAAACTTCCATGTAYAGAWATTGAATTAATAGGAAAAGCCCTGATTCAWTTCCATGGATGTRTTYGAKCTCTGTGTGTTGYTGATACTATGCTTGTGCATGTTTGCTTCTTTTTATGCTTATCTGTTATATGCTGCTTATGTGATTGCATATCAGGTTCGAAACCTGAGAGAATGAAGGAATGAGTTTCAATTGTTTCTCTACTTAGGCCAGGAGATTCCTGCATTGAGTGCAGTTGAATACCTCCGCATAGAGTGCGTCGAGGAGGCTAAGTGGTTGAACTTTTGTTTTCTTTTTCCCAGAGTTGGGTTTGAGTCGTTCGAGCCTTGCAGGTGAGTGTAGGTTGGACGTGGAGTCTCAGTAGCAAGTCTGAGAAGCGAAGGCGAGTCTGTTGCAAGTGTGAGTGCACAGGACCCGGAAGAACTTCATCACTTGGAGAGTGGTTGAAGGTTGGAGAGTGCGCAGAGTGCGTGAAAGTTCTCTGAAGGAGCCAGAGGAACAAAGCTCAGGGAGGATAGCACCTTTGTTTTCAGTTACCGTGGACAACAGTGGTGAACGGAAGAACTCTTCAAGAGGAAGAGAATCGACGACTTGAATTGCCGTGGAGAAGCACTGAAGATCGTGACCTAACTGTGGGTCAGATGTATCGGGAGTCCGCGAGGGAAGATCCCTATTTTTCGTAGAGCAAGGTCACGAGAACGCGAAAACACGATGTCTCGAAATGTCTTGCATGGGGTGCGTCGAAATCAGATGATGTGACAGGTGATCTCGGGATATCGGAGCTCGGGAGTGGGAAGCCTCAAGTCTGATCTTGGGAGTGGCGAGAGTGCGAGGTCGCGAGATTTCCGAGTCTCGTCATCTCGGCACTTCGGGTCTCGGAGGTTGAAAACTCGAGGGTATAGAGTCTCGAGTCTCGATAGCGCGAGGTCCCGACATACCGAGAGAAAGTCAACATTGACCAGAAGCATCGGGTCTCGGGGATTGAGCACCCGGTTTCTGGTTGCGGAACTCGCGAAGCCGCGAGGTCCGATCTCCCAGTTTTCTCAAGGGAGAACCGCGCGATAGTGTTCCTGTGGGTAAGGAATTCCCGAGGGGAATAAGGAGGGACTTGAATCCTTCGAGCCGTGGATAGTGGAGGTCCTGGTGGGGCGACCGTACCTGTGAGGGGCAGGTTGCGTCAAGTGGTATCAGAGCTGAAGTCTTGTCTGTATATTGCAGGCGAGAGAAGAGAAGGAGAAAGAGGAGCACTCTGATACTCACGACTTGCGTCAAGTGGTATCAGAGCTTGGCTGTGGAATTCTCTTTGTTCAGGTAGCAGAGGGAAGCAAATTTCAAAATGCCGCCCAGAAGAGAGAGGCAGTCGCCTGATCGTGAGGATAGGGATGCCCGAAGAAGGGGAAGGCCAGCAGGTAATGCAGAGATGGAGCGTCAGATACGAGATCTCAGGGCGAGACTCAAAGATATGGAGACCACCCAGAGGCGTGGAGCCGACGCAGGAGAGTTCAGCGATCCTGATATTGAAGAGGAAGTTGGACATGACGCCGAAGAAGTCTCGGCAGAAGATGCTTCAACCGAGAGGTTGATTAAAGCCATTTCGAGGATGAGCTCGAAGACGAAGATGGACATTCCCATTTATGAGGGAAGTCTAAATGCTGAGGAGCTGCTGGATTGGATCCGAGCGCTCGACACCTACTTCGACTATGAGGATATCGAAGAGGACAAGAAGGTAAGACATGCTGTCACCAAGCTGAAGGGACATGCAGCCTTATGGTGGGACGAGCTACAGGTAGACAGACGTTACAAAGGAAAACAGAAGATCAAAAGCTGGGATCGGATGATCGCCAAGATGAAGGCGAAATTTATTCCGAGAGACTACCAGATCACTCTGTTCAGGCGCATGCAGAACCTGAGACAGAAGTTGATGACGGTGAAGGAGTACACCGAGGAGTT
>ML782059.1:118508-131418 GCA_009831015.1 Picea engelmannii | reverse complement strand
CAACACTCCGCCAGGTGAGCTTGTGGGAGACTAAGGGCTCTAAGGAATAAGGCCCCCGCCTTATTGCGTGCCCCTTAGAATCATCGTGAGCGACTGTCGCAGTCTGCCCTCACAGCATCGTGGATCCTCTCGAACTAGGTAATTGTTAACCTACAGTTCGAGCCACGACGAGAGTGCTAGTAGGCTGTGGCAGGGCTGTTGTCCACATCTCTCCCTCAATCTCTCTAGAACTTGTGTGTGGCCCCTTTACTCCATATGTGAGTCTGGTCGGCAAGCTATCGTCAGCCTGCATCATTAACCACCATGTCAGATCATGTCAACCACATATCATAAAATCAATAGCATATCATCAAAACAAAACAATATCATCGTAAATGAAACGACCCAAATAGCCCACTCCCTGACTCAATCCGGAGTCCAAGGGAGTTCCACCGATGCCTCTGCATCCTCAAGGTCTGAAACCCTGCACACTCAATGAAACTGAGTCAGCAGCACCTGTCTACATCAACGTAGTAAAAAAAAACATCCTGTCATATAACTTAACGCATCATAATGAAGGAAAAAGTTTATCATCATAAAATCCAGATCACTTGCGAGCAAGTGTCCTCAAAGAATAAGTTTGGTAAGTGCGTCAGAGCGGGATGTTACAGCTATCAAATCTAGAATTAAATGCTCTATCTACTTTACATTAACTATCTTAAATGCCTTATCTACCTAAGGACGTGAGCTTATCCTCTCAAGGTCCATTACAATATACAAAGCACGCTTCATTAACTCTACACATTAATGTTTGGCGCAACAATATCAAGGTGTTTTCAAAAAGAAATCCGTTGGCTCGTCCAGCTGTCCTCTGCTCTTGCGCTGGCTCGCTTGATGTTGGCGATGCTCCTACATCATACTCCCTGGCTTGAAAAATTTCATGGGCTCCTGTCCATGAGCTCTTGTACGGTCTATCCATGCTTCTGTATCACTGCTTCAGTTTCCCAACTGGCATCCTCCACTGGGTGATTCTTCCATTTGACCAGATACTCAAAATATTGCTTTCGCCTGGTCTTTCTGCCGACTCGTTTGTCCAGTATGCATTCCATCTGCGGCTTCTCTGCAACTGGCATCTGCTTTTTCCACTGGACTTCTGGCTGCTTATTGCTTCCAGCTCCTACTTCTCCAGCCCTGTATGGATATAAATCCGAAACATTAAATATCGGAGATATCCCGATGCCATCTGGCAACTCAATCTCATAAGCATTATCTCTGAATTTCTTCAGGACTTTGCAAGGTTCGATTTTCTTCATTTTAAGCTTGTTATATGTTCCCCTTAGGAACCTTTCTTTCCTCAGATGTGCCAGAACTAGATCGCCAACTTCGAACTGAAGTTGTCTCCGATGCTAATCTGCTCTGCGCTTATACTCCCGATTCGAATTTATCAATCGCTGCTTCACCTGACTGTGAAGTTCCTGCATCGCCTCAGCGAATTCTTCTGCACTAGCACTACTAGTCGCAGTCCGTTCTGAATCTCGTAATTCAGAAACTCCTCTTGGTTGTGTCCCATACACAATCTGAAATGGACTTTTGCTTGTACTTCGATTCACCGAATCATTGTACGCAAACTCTGCCTGTGGCAATATGTTGTCCCAGTTGCTATGGTGTTCCGTCACCAAGCTCCTCAACAAATCTCCAAGACTTATGTTGACCACTTCCGTTTGTCCGTCTGTCTGCGGATGATATGCTGAACTAAAATCCAAACTAGTCCCTAGTTTCTTCCATAGCGTCCTCCAAAAATGACCTATGAATTTCGTATCCCTGTCCGAGACTATGCTTCTCAGCAATCCATGAAGTCTAACAACCTCTTTGAAAAACAAGTTTGCAATGTGGGTCGCATCGTTGGTCTTCTGACACGGAATAAAATGTGCCATCTTCGAAAACTTGTCTACCACCACAAAGATGGAATCAACACCTCTCTGCGTTCTCGACAACCCTAATACAAAATCCATGTTGATTGCCTCCCATGGTCTCTCAGGTATGGGCAATGGCTGATAAAACCCTGCATTTTGCTTCCGGCCCTTCGAATGTTGACAAATTCGACACCTGTCAAGAAACCTCTTGACATCTCCTCGCATGCCTGGACAGAAATACGATTCGCTTAGATTTGTGAATGTTTTATCGTGACCAAAGTGACCTGCTAAGCCCCCACTATGCTTCTCCTTCAACAAGTTCTCCCTCATGGAGCAATTCGGAATGCACAGTTGATTGCCTCTGAATAACAATCCCTCCTGGATCATGTAGTCTATCCATGGGCTTCGATCTCTGAGAACTGGATTCTCAGCTGCCTCGTATGCTTCCCCGAAATCTGCATCTCCTGTATACATATCCCTGAGATTCTCAAAACCCAATGTTTTGACTCGGAACTCCTGCAGCAACAAACATTTCCTTCTCAAAGCATCAACCACTTTGTTAGCAGTCCCTGAAATGTGTTTAATTACAAACGTAAAATTCTACATATACTCTACCCATTTTGCATGCTTCTGGTTCAACTTCTCTTGTTGACTTACAAACTGCAATGCATGATTATCACTGTACAGAACAAATTCTTTCAGGATCAACTAATGCCTCCACTTCTTCAGCGCCTGTATGATAGCATAAAATTCTTTATCATACGTGGAGTATTTCAGCTTCGCGTCATCCAGCTTCTCGCTGAAATATGCAACTGGCTTGTCCTCCTGACTCAAGACCGCTCCTATAGCATATCTGCTTGCATCACATTTCACTTGAAATGTTTTCTTGAAGTCCGACAACACCAACACGGGTCGTTCCGTTATCTTTTGCTTCAACAGATTGAAGATTTTCTCAGCCTCTGCTGTCCAGTGAAAAGTCTTATGCCTCTTCTTCACCATATCCATCATCGCTGCGCTAATTCCACTAAAATTTCGAATGAACTTTCGGTAGAAACTAGCCAAACCATGGAAACTCCTCACCTCAAAAACATTTCTGGGTGATGGCCAATTCTGGATCATTTCCACCTTCTCGGGATCCATTTTCAACTCATTTGCTGAAATAACAAAACCCAAATAAATGAGCTCTGTCTTCATGAAGGAACACTTCTTCATGTTGATCAACAACTTCTCCTGCTGTAGCTTTCTCATCACAATGGCCAAATGTTTCAAATGTTCATCCTTCGTCTTACTATATATCAATATATCATCCAGATATACGACTACAAACTTCCCGATGAACTCCCTCAGGACTTCATTCATCAGTCTCATGAATGTGCTCGGCGCATTTTTCAAGCCAAACGGCATGACCAGCCATTCATACAAACCCTCGTTTGTCTTGAATGTTGTCTTCCATTCATCACCTTCTCTCATGCGAATCTGGTGATATCCGCTTTTCAGATCAATTTTTGAAAAATAATTTGCCCCGCTCAGGCAATCCATCAGATCATCCATTCTCGGCAGTGGAAATCTGTACCTGATGGTAATTTTGTTAATCACTCTTGAGTCGGTACACATTCTCCAGCCACCATCCTTCTTTGGACTGAGTACTATTGGAACAGCACACGGACTCAGACTTTCCCTGACTAATCCTTTATCCAGCAACTCATGTACCTGCCTCTTGACCTCCTCATTCTCTTGTGGCATCAGTCTGTATGCAACTTTATTCGGCAAACTGGCTCCGGGTATGAGATCGATGTGATGACTCACACTCCTCATCGTTGGCAGCGAACGAGGTAATTCGTCTACGATGATGTCAGCGAACTCTCCTAGCAGTTCCTGAATCTCATCTGGCAAGTCATCCACTCTTGTGCTAGTCAGGACAATCTTCATCTTCCTGACCACAAAGAATTGTGGATCTTCCTTCTTCTCCATCTCTGTGAGAAGCTCCTTCTCACTCATGAGAAGTATGGTGTTACTTACTTCCGGCTTTACTTCCTCATCCTTTTTCGGAAGCAATCCCCATCCTTCTCCAAAGTGTATGTGTTCATTCTCTCGTCATGAACCACATTTTGGTCATACTTCCATGGTCTACCCAAAAATACATGATAGACATCCATGGGAATGACATCACATAGGACCTTATCCTTATATTCATCCATTTTGAAATCAACCAAACATTGTTTAGTGATACTCACCTGATGTCCCTTTTGTAGCCATGATACTTTGTATGGACTCGGGTGATTAGTCGTTTCCAGCTCCAGTTTCTCCACCATCTCGATTGAAACGAGATTGTCGGTGCTTCCGCTGTCCACAATGACCTTGCATTTCCATCCCTTGGTCTTGCACGTGGTCCTGAGCAGTCTGGTCCTCTGAGCTGTGTCCTCCACCTCTTTCTCGGGTGTTAAGAGAACTTTGTGCACCGTCAGTGACTTTCCACTTCCTGTGTCTTCATTCTCAACATCACGCCTCTGCGCTTCAGTGAAGTGAGCTTCTCCAATGTCCTTCTTTTTCTCTGGACACTCGAATGACTTGTGCCCATTCTTCCCGCATGTAAAACATGTGATAACTTCTCCTCTTCCTCTACCTCGACCTCTAGTACGAGGAAGAGTGTTTGCATCAGCATAATCACCTTGCTGATCATTCTGTTGCCTTCTCGGCTCAAGATATGGTTGCCTATGTGAGGTTCCGCCTCTCTCAACCTTACCCTGAGGTTTCTTCCATTCCTCTTTGGGCTTCTGATATTTCTCTTGGGCAACTGCCTTACCTCTTTGCTGACTTCTGCCTCGCCCTCGTTGACCTTGCTTACGACTCAGCTTCTCCTTGGCTTTCAGAGCCAGTTGGTAAGCATCTTCCACCGTTCGGATGGTAAGCATACTTAATTCATCCTGAATGTTGTATCTCAGACCATTCAGATATCTCGCCACCTTCTCATCATCACTCTCCCGATGACCTACTCTGATATTGATCTTGTAGAATTCTTTGGTGTATTCCTTCACCGTCATCAGCTTCTGTCTCAGGTTCTGCATTCGCCTGAACAGAGTGATTTGATAGTCCCTTGGGATGAATTTCGCTTTCATCTTCTCGATCATCCGATCCCAACTTTTGATCTTTTGCTTGCCTTTGCAACGCCTATTTGCTTGTATCTCGTCCCACCACAACGCTGCATGTCCTTTCAAGCGCGTAACTGCATGCTTGACTTTCTTATCTTCTTCCACATCTTCATAATCGAAGTATGTGTCGAGAGCATGGATCCAATCTAGTAACTCTTCTGCATCCAGACTTCCCTCGTAGACTGGAATGTCCATCTTTGCCTTTGCACCCATTCTGGCAATGGCTTTGATCAATCGCTCAGTTGATGCATCCTCTTCTGTGACCTCTTCTGCATGTCCAGCTTCTTCTTCTACCTCAGAATCGCTAACATCCCCAACACCAACTCCGCGTCTTTGTGCAGTCTCCATCTCCCCAAGCCTTTCTCGAAGATCTCTCACCTGTTGCTCCATTTCTGGATTTCCTGTCGGCCTGCCTCTTCTCCTCACCTCCCTATCTTCAGGATCTGGTGACTGTCTTTCTCTTCTGGGCGGCATGATAAATTCCTCTTCTTTACTTCAGAAAACAAAGATGTTCTCCCGCTCTGATACCACTCTGACGCCGACGCACCCCGACGTGCACGTCCACGATCACCAGGACCTTCTCTTCCCTTTGGCCCGAAGAACTCAACGGTTCTTTTACTTCCCTATCGGAAGTCTGCACCCACAGATTCTATCTTACGCGACCCTCATTTCTTCCTTCGGAGGATCGGAACTTCGCTACTCGCGAGTTCAACCGTTATGCATTACCTTCCCGGATCCCCGAGACCCGAGATGTGTCAGTCAACGCTGACTTTCTTCCTCCGCTATCGGGACTTCACTCTATCGCCCTTTGCCGATCGGAGCACTAATCACTCGGAGTTCAAACTCCCAACATCCGATGTGCCGAGATGCCGACAACTTCGCGATCTCGCTAACTCGTAACCTCACTACTTTCGTGACCAAGTGATTCCTGCCTCGACTCCCGATGCCGAGACGTCGATATCCCGCGTCACCTGTCACATCACCTCTCTGAGGCCCACACTGTCCACACGATCCTCAGAATGTCGCTTCTCGCCCTTTCGCAACTTCCATAGCTAAGCCTTTCGCCCTTTCTCATGAACTCCCGATATGTCGATTCACGAGTCGAACTATACTCCTCGTGATTCCCGATCGACGCTCCTACCCTCCTAAGCTTCGAACTTTCTCCTCACTTGCATGATGGCTTCCTTACACCTCTGCAAGATCCTATGCCCTGGATTCTTGCGAATTCTCCTTGGAGAATTTCCGACAATCTGTTCAAGTTACAACTTGAACCGAGCGCTTATTTCACGAAGCCTGTCCAACCGCACGCAAGGTTCCAACACTTGCTTGAACACTTCCAGCACAACCTCTCTGTGCAGTCCTTAGATGAATTCAAAGGCTTATCTTTCCTGAGCTTCGCGACTTCAAATCCCTCAGGAAGAACTCCTTGTACGCACCCTTGCGGCGAATCTTCAAAACACGCTAAGTGTTGAAGTTCTTTGACTCTGCGCACTAACCTGCATCAGCAGTCTTGACTCTCTTTGCTCAGAATCACAATTCTGAGACTTCGTCCAACCTGCACACACCTTGCACGGCTTTGTGCTCAACTTGCACCTCGAGGAACTTTAGAACAAAAGTTCTCTCTACTTGAACCCTGCAGTCACGCACTCCTTGTGGACAAATTCAACTGCACTCCTTGCAGGAATCCTCTGGTTCAAGATAGAGAAACAATTGAAACTAACTCCTTCTTCTCCCAGACTTCACTTTAACCATGAAATCACATACACAACATATAAAAGCAAGTGCATGACAAGAAAAAAAACATTCATGAGCACAACATCAACAGTACACAGAGAATAACACAACCATGGAATTGAATCAGAGCTTTTCCATTTATTCAATATCTGTACATGGAAGTTCTTCAAACACTTCTCTGCTACTATTCTCTTCAGAATGCTCTCAATGATTCTGAATTATTTTTTACAATGTACAAAGGAGGGTGTGTATATCCCGTTTCCCTCTCGAGCTCTTAGGCTATCAAATCTAGAATTAAATGCTCTATCTACTTTACATTAACTATCTTAAATGCCTTATCTACCTAAGGACGTGAGCTTATCCGCTCAAGGTCCATTACAATATACAAAGCACGATTCATTAACTCTACACATTAATGTTTGGCGCAACAATATCAAGGTGTTTTCAAAAAGAAATCCGCTGGCTCGTCCAGCTGTCCTCTGCTCTTGCGCTAGCTCGCTTGATGTGGGCGATGCTCCTGCATCAATTTAACTATGATAAATCATGTTAAAGTTATGGTGTTATTTTCTTACAGGTTTGATATATTATGTGATACGACTGCTTTTCACTTTTTATGGGCCAATATATCCTGGTAGAAAAGTCATTAAATCAAACTAAAAAGTCATACACCGTCACTTTAACATGATTTTTCATAGTTAAATAATTGCTAGATACTTTTTATTCATAATATGCAAAGCATTTTACAATATTTTAAATATATATATATATATATATATATATATATATATATATAATGATTTTTTTAAATATTATTTAATTTTTATTCATAATATGCAAAGCATTTTACAATATTTTCAATATATATATATATATATATATATATAATGATTTTTTAAAATATTATTTAATATATATAATGCCAGTATTATAAAATGTTGTGAATATTCTATATTATGAATAATATTATATATATTATATATATAATGATTTTTTAATTATTATTTAATATATAATAAAAATATTATAAGATATTTTACATATTAATGATAATAATATTAATGATAATAATGATTAACATCCACTAAAACGTTAATATATTATAAACAAAAAAATATTATATATATATATATATATATATATATATATATATATATATATATTATATTTTAATTATTATTCAATATATATAATAAAAGTATTATAAAATTCTTTGAATATTGCATATTATGAATAAGAGGTATTATAAAATTCTTTGCATATTACATATTATGAATAAGAAGTATCTATCCATTATTTAATTATGAAAAATCGTGTTAAAGTTATGAAGGTGAGAGTGAAGTTATTTAATTATAAAAAATTATGTTAAAGTTATGAGAATGAAGATAAAGAGGAAGGAAATATTAGAAAAAAATGTATAATTAATAGATACTTTTTATTTATAATATTATACAAATTCATAATATTTTAAGATATTTCAATATATATTACATAATAATTAAAAATATATATATGAATGAGTTGGTGATAATCATGTTATGATTTTGGAATGAACTATGTCTCTCTCCGTATCAATGGAGTATGTGTGTGCCTTTCATAACTTGGATTACAAATAATGAATCTTCATAGATGTTCAATTTGTTGAGGTTGTTTTCTATAAATAAGAGTAGAATAAGATAAGGTGCCATGAATTCATTGAAGTTATTTGTGGCCTCCCCTAAACAAGCAGAGAAGGATATGGAGTGGTTTTGGGGGAAATAAAGAATTACCCCTGCACGTCCAATGGAGGGGGATCATTCAACTACCCTAATCCCAAGGATGTTCCTCATTTATGCAAGGAGGAGTTGTGTTTTTTGGCACAGAGGAAGAAGAGGGGATTTTTTGTGGGAAGGTTGTTATAATGTTTAGGCTTTGTCTGGAAGTATGAGATATGGAGGCTTGTTTATTTTAAAAAATGGCTTTATTCCAGGAAATCTAAATTCCCCGGCTGATGATGAGAGGGAGAGCCTTGTACTCAATATTTTGATGATCATTCAACCATTTTTTTAGAGCTTCCTCCATATTCCATTCATTCCAGAATAGGGAGGGCCCAAGAGAGATCCTAATATCTTTCCAAACCGAAATTGTGAAGGGGAATTGTAGGAAGAGGTGTATATTGGATCCTTCCACTGATAGATAGAGGGAACAACGACTTGGGCCTATGAAGGAATGATTCTGAAGGTTTTCCCAAGTAAGGGACTTATTTTTTAGAAGGATCCACATGAATATGATTGATTTTGGGGGTTATTTTAATTTCCAAAGGAGCTTACCCCACCAAGGAAGGGGGTCTTGTTTTGTGTCTTATATTAGTGAAAGGTATCCATGTCTTGGAGAGTATTTCCCTATTGTATTGAAGGACGAAATAAGTTGATCTTATTGATTAGAGAGTCTAATGAAGGAATCTTCCAGAGACATGATATATCTTTTCCATGTCTGCAAGGAGCTTACTTCTAGATTTAAATCTTCTTCCGAGCTCCAACTTGTGTTTCCTGTGATGTAGTCTCTACATCCAATTTGGTTTAGAAAAAGATCCTCTTTGATTTAGTGAGAGGACATGATCTTTTGAAAGTAAATTATTGTTGTCACATACGATCCATGATTCCTTCCCTATTAGAACTTTGGAGTTGTCCCCAATATTCCATATTAGCCAATGTTATATTGTGTGGAAAGAGTTTATGATGGATTTCCAAATAATAGTTAATTTATTGGTGGATTTGTTTGGGGTTCTGATCCAATCCAAAATTGATTTATGGGGGAAGTATTTTTCCTTTATTATTATGTGCCACAATTCCTTCCCTTCAATTAGGCTCCAAGAATTTTTTGTTGTCAGCGTTTTTGCAAAGGTGAAAATGTTCTTTCAGCCCCATCCACCATTTCCTTTTGGATTTGAGATATGGTTCTTTGACGCCAGCGCTAGGGACTTGTTGGCTTCCAAACTAACATTTTGTTTCTTCATTTTCATTTGAAATACAAAATTTTATATGCACACTTCCCAATATACTTTTATATGGCAAATTGATTGATATTCCTTTCTCGAACGTGGGATTGTATAGTTTCTATCAATTTTGTTTTGAATTTTATCATTTTATGAACATATTGGTGTTATTTGTTGATTTTTTTCTCTTTTCAATTTCATGACTATAAAGCATGAAATTGAACCTTTTATGTTTCGTGCAAACATTGATCAAACTCTTGCGACAACATTCTTTTACATGGATTAAGGATTATTGTTTACTTTAAGCTAATCTATGTTTATATGGAGGTCTCTTTGAATTACATTCCTAATTGAGGATCTATGAAATATGTTAATTAACTATGTATGATTCCCTCACTGGGAACTAAGATCGAGTTTAAGAGCATGGGTCTCATGTAAAAGAACTTATGGGTCAAATGCCCAATATAAGTTGCAACCTTGTTTAAATTTATTCACAAACCAAGGGACATAGGTTCCAATTAAACCCTACCTCTCGATGCACTCTAGACATAATCCTTTGGCACGTACATTTTTCATATCACAACTTAATGATCAATGATGACTGCCTACCCTAGTCTTACCTCTCCACTACCACATGAATCATCATCCTGTGTGTGTTAGTTTCCTTGAAATCAGGTTAGCAGTTCATGACAAGCTATGAGGGTTTCATCAGTTTCTAGGTTATGAACCTCCCTATACTTTGGTTTAGAAGAAACAACCAGGTTTCAGAGTTGGAGATAATGGTGGAACATCCACAAATCCTCGAATGTGTGCTTATCACTAGGTATGGTCATTCGGTCCCCGTCACTATTCATGGGATATTACGACATTTTCCCCTTCGTGAGAAATGTTTCATTGTATTCTTGTTTTCCTCTGTTCATCTTAGGGATCCTATATTAAAGGTGAAATTAGAGATAAACATCCCTGGGCATTTTATTCACCCAATAGCATAACATATTTCAAACCCATGGCAGAATTGAGAGATGATATTTCGGGATGGATTATGAGCAAACAGTGAAGCGTTTGACAAAATCGTTAAAATATCATCTCCAAAATGAGTTCATTTATTGTCCACTCAAGAATTTTCTTCAAAAACAAAACGATTTTAGAGTTATGCCCCATTTTCTAAAGAGAATTTTCTTAGAAAATTTGTTTTGGTTGAGGAAATCCTTTCCCTTTTTTCTCTCCGTGGAATTAAAATCTTATCAGGTATTGGCCCTACCCTGAGGAGTAATTGCTTAATAGAAAAAACCCACTAATAGGAATAAACATCATCCTAAAACATATTCAGATCTTGGGAATTGTAATGGCTTCCAGTCATGGACTCACAGCTACTATGTTGACTTCCCCTACTTGCAAATGCGTCTCCATCAAGTTATGAGACAGAACAAAGAGCTCAAAAGAGGCAATCAAAACTTGAAATTTGAGCAAGGTATTTCTCGAGAAAACAAGAAACCAAGGAGATCTGGAAATATTATTATAAGGAAATCAACAAGTATCAATGTTGTTATGGGATCTAAGTTGCATGAGTCTTCTTTTTCAAACAATTAATTTGGGTAAATAGATATTTGTTTTTCTTGATTTGAGTATATTAAATATTAGTTGTTGGATTATTGTTTTTATTTGGTAAATAAATCTTTGTTTTAGTTGAAATTGTTTTATTAATATTTAGCCTTTTTATTATTTTTAGACTAGCTACAAAATCAAGGATTTTGTAGCTTGTCTCAAATTAGTTAATATGATTTTAATTAGTTTTTGTTTTAATTTTTAGATTTCAAAAAGGAGTTACAAGATCATATGTTTGTGGCTTGCCTTATGGAGGATTATGAAGTACTTTGTTGGAAAAGTTGGATCTATTTTAAAATTATGAGAATATTTTTGGACAATTATGATAACAAACGTTTCATTAAGTCGTTATAAACATTGTTGTATGAACTCAGATTAGGAGGTAGTTTTAAAATTCCTTATTTTTTGAGATTCACCCCTATCCCATGGATATGAGGAATGGATCAGTTTTCATGTTTAAATACTCTTTTCTACTTTGATAGTAGACATGGTGAAATGTTTTGGAATATGGACTACATAAAGTTTTATTGAGGAATATAGAACTATGCTTAATTAAGGCTTTCGACCTATGAATTAAGGAATTTGTTTTGTATTAAAATATCTTGGAATTATGGTCTATATGTTTCAAAGTGATTGATTATGTATCAATTTAAACTAGTTTTAGTCTGTTATACCATTACATGATTTAATTATTGTTATCTATGCATTCATTTTTCAATCTTAAGTAGTCCTTGAACCAAAGTTGTATAGTTTTAGGTGTTTATAGTAGTTTTATGCAAGTATCCAAATGTATTGAATTTATTCATATTTTCCGAGTTTGCATAGATCTATTCATTTAACAAGAAATTTATTTCTAGATATGATGATCATTCACACCGTCACCCGGGATTAACAACACATGATTTGTCCTTTCTGTATTATGTAAGAAATTAGAAATGTCGAAGTGAAGTGACTTTTTGTTAGGGACCTAAACTCTCACATAGGTAGAATAATATATTTCCATGTAATAAAGGTCAATATTAATAAGGCCTAACAATAAGTAAGAATAAGTCCAATCTAAGAAGACATAATAGAAGCTTCCACTTCTAGAAGGATATTTCTCTAGATTGTTCTTTTGATAGACATATTTAGTTTAAATAGGAGTCCAGGGTATGAGAATTTTTGTCGGGGATATTATTGTAATAAAGCTCTTCTCTGCTAGAGGTTGCCCCCTCGAAGAGGCAAGTGAACATTTCTCTTAGTAATCAAAGTGTTATTTCTTGTGTTAATCTGGTATTATTTTGGTATTATTATGGTGTTGTTATGGTCATATCGTTGTTTGTCTTCCATTTCTAGCTAATTATTTATGTTCTACATACTATTTATATCAGGAATATTACAGTTTCCCTTGACATTTCCACTATACAACTGTCTGCTATAGATTTTTCTTATCATGTAGGTTGCAAGAGTAGTTTGACACAGGAAGGAGGATTCACATTTTAATGTTCAAACACTGCCCAATTGTAGGTTAGTGATTTTATTTTGATTTGTATTTTTTGTGAGAGAAGATTTATCTTAAA
>ML782059.1:57398-77678 GCA_009831015.1 Picea engelmannii | reverse complement strand
GATCACATGTATAGTCTAGGGTTTTGAATATATTAATGTCTTTGCTGTGATTGGTTTGTGTTGTTGTGATTGGACGACGCAAGAGCATCGTAGCAGAGCGAGGATCAACAGAGATAAGGAGAGCTTTCATAAAGTAAGTACATAATCCTTTTCTCTTGTCCATTCAATACTTTAGATTTAGGGAAAGCGGTATATTCTGTCACGTTTTGTTCCAGATCCAGGTGGATCTGGGGAGATCGGTTTGTGTCCGCACTTACGGATTTATCCATAAACACCTATTTTCTATTTTTTCTAAGATCCAAGCCCAATCTTCTTTCCTATAATATGATGCCTTGAGGGTGAAACCCATATACTTGAGACCTTCTGCCGGGTCATTTATTTGTACTCCAAGGAGAGAAGAAATTGTGTTTTCTTCCTGGAGGGGTAATCCCCATGTCAATGGAGAATATTTATCGGGATTGATCTTCATTTTGATAGTTAGGAAGAAGATATTGAAGATGTCCTTTATATTTTCTAGAAAGGAGAGTCTTCCATTGCAAAAGATGAGAATGTCATCTACAAAAAATAATATGGGAGAAGGAATAGTTTGGGGAGATTTGTATGCCTTTTAGTTTCCTTTGGGGCTTGCATCTTTGATGAGGTGGCTTAGGGATTTTGCAACTAGGAGGAAAAGCATGCGAGAGAGTGGACATCCCTATATGAGACCTATTTCAAATTTGACGAAAGGAGAGGCCAAGCTATTAATGAGGAGGATGAAAGAGGTGGTGGATATGTAGTTGAGAACCCAAAGAACAAAAGAGTGAAAGAAGCCCAAATGAAAGAGGAGTAATATAATATAAATCCAACTTACTCTGTCAAATGATTTGGCCAAGTCAACTTTGGATATGATGACCTTTTGTTTCATGTGTGAATTGAATGTAGGCTTTCTTGAGAAATACCTATGGCTTGGTGAATTTGTCTTCCTCTTAAAAAAACAAATTGTTCCCTAGAAATATTGTGAGAAAGGATCTCTTTTAAACAATTGGTGATGATTTTTGTGATGATTTTGTAGATACTGTTGCAAAGAGAGATGAGCCAAAATTGGTCAAAGGATTTGGGATTATCAGACTTTGGCATGAGGGCGATGAAGGTGGAGTTGGAGGGAGATAGGATTTGGCTAGTTCTGCGGGAGTATTCAATGGTTTTTAGGATATCCCAACCAAGAATTTCAAAGGTCCCATAGTAGAATTCTACACGAAGTTTGTATGGTCCCGATATTTTTTCCTTCTAAAAGTTGTGCAAAGTTTTTTGTAACTCTTATTCTATGATTTCTACCATTAGAGATTCACTTTTTTCCTGATCCACAAAACTAGGGAAGAGACTTGCCACTTTTAAAATGAATTCAATTGAATATATTTGCTCTTCCTAGAAAATATCTTTGAAATGGGAAGTACCTAGAGCTGCAATGTCTTCAAAACTCATGGACATTGTCCCATCACTTCTTTGAATTGCCCAATTTATGTTTCTTGGCTTTCTATTATTTTCCACATGATGGAAAAATTTTGTGTGATCATCTCTAGAATGGATCCAAAGAGATGTACTTTTTAAACTCCATTCTTTTCCCTTGTAAACAAATATTTCTTTCTACTTTTTTTCCAGTAAGAGAATTTCTAATTTTTTCTCTTCAGAATATATCAAGTCCATCTCTTTCTCTGATCATTCTTTAATTTTTTGTTCTATTTCTAGTAGGTCTTGATTCTTTTGAAGTTTTTTCTCCTTTCTCCACAATCATTTCCCTTTTGAATCTTTTGATATTTTCCATAAATTGTATTGGAGGAGATTCAAGGATATTTTCATTTAAGGGGATCCATGTATTTCTTACAAGATTTAAGAAGCTTGTATATTCTATCCATGAAGAGTTAAAATTGAATGGGATAGGGGGATTTAAGGGATCGAGAGTCAATTCAAATAAAATAGGGGAGTGATATGAAAATTCCTCGGAGGAGACCCATTGGAAAAAACGCAAAATTCCTTGCAAGAAGGATTCTGAGATGAGAAAATGGTCAAGTCTTTTTGCAATGAGAGCATCACATGTTCGCATGTTTCTCTAGGCAAGGAGTGTTTGGGAGGGGAGAATTCAAAGAGTTTATGGTATTCCAGGGTTTTTACAAAGTATTCAGAGAGGGGGTATGTTTTTTCTTTGGAAATACATATTTCACAAGCCCCCGGATTAAGATTGAGGTCGCCCCCCCCCAGTATGATATTTTCAAAGGAGATTAGGGGAGAAGGAAGGACTTTGTTCCAGAAAAATTTCCTATTACCGTAAGGTCCATAAATGATGAGAAAGAGTAAAGGGAGATTATGTGAAGGGGGGAATAAATGGGTTCCTAGGACATTCTTCATGGCCCAAGAGTTTGTGAGATGAAGAGAGTCTAATTTCCATCTAGTAAGAAGAACTCCTTATTTTCCTGCAGTTCCCACACCTATGAATTCCCAACCTGGAAAAGAGGAAGAGAAGAGTTTGACCACTGTCTCTCCATCCATCATCATTTATTGGACTGTAATCAGACTGGGCTTGTGAAGTTCAATCAGTCTCTTAATGGCCATTCTTTTAGAGGGGTTGGCTAGCCCCCTATGATGAATCCCAAGTATCTAGAGAATCGATGGGAGGACGAATGAAAATGAGTGGGGATGGGAGGGTGATGAGAGAGTCCAAAGCAAGGCTAGAAAGGCCTAAGATCCCTTCCAAGAAAGACATGACTAGTGGTTTTTGGTAAGGGGAGAGGGTAGGGGAAACAAGAGGAAACTGTGCAAAAAAATTAGAGGAGGAAATCAGAAATGAGGAAGGAGGAAAAACCTTACCCAAAAGAATAGTCAACAAAGCCTCTGAGAGAGCTTGTTGAGTGTATGTAGAAGGATGATTTTCCAAAGCTAGTGAAATGGATCTAGCAGAAAAACCTTGAATATTGGGTGGGGTCGACCTAGAAAGAAGAGGTTCCTGAGGGCCAGAGGAATATTTAATGACCCACTTCCACTTTTTTGCTTTCAGGGGGAAATCCTTAGCCAAATCACCATAAGAATGACAACCACCACATCTAAAAGGTATACCTTTATAGTCCATCTCTTGCATGAAGGTGCACCCCTAATGTTGAATGGAAATGCAATCAGCCAACACATTTGTCAATTTCAGACCAACCAATACGTCATCCATGGCCATGTATCCTATAGATTTAAAATATAAGTTCGTGTAACATCACACTCTTGCGAGAACATGTTATTGACTAATTATTTGAGGACACTTGCGTGCAGGTGATCCGGTTATAATACATGGTGATTATTTCTCTTGTGGATTCTTATGATGATATTGATGGACTATGATTTAATGTTAGTTGTTCTATGTGTATTGACAGATGTTATTGACGATTTTTCCCTGAGTGTGTAGGACATTGACAAAGTGTGGATGTCGATGGCATCAATGGACCTCCTTGGAATCCAGATTAAGTCAAGGAGTGGGTTGTATTGGTTTGATTATTTCATTTATGCATATGTGACATAGGATCGATTATATCATGATGTTGTATATGGATCGTTGAAAGTGTTTTGTTAATGAATGCAGGCTGACGAATGCTTGCTAATATGACTCACATATGGACTAAATGGGCATGCACATAGACTGGATATTCAGGGAGAGGTGTGGCAGAGTTCCTGACACAACCTACTAGCATTCCCATTGTGGCTTGAATTGTAGGTTAACGATTACCTAGTTTGAGATATTCACGATGTCGTGAGGGTAGACTGAGACATTCACTCACAAAGATTTCTAAGGGGCGCACAATAAGGCAGGGTCCTAATTCATTATAATCTCTTAGTCTCTCACAAGGTCGCCTAATGCAGTGTTGATTCCAAGTGTTGGAAAACTACCAAAACCAGTCAAAAGCGAGTGGCACGCTTGGAGGACAGAGTGTGTCTTGAAGGTCACGTCGCATCATTAAAAATTTGAATCAAAGGTGAGTGGCAACCTTGGAGCACAGAGTGTGTATTGAAGGGCATGTCGTGGAATTAAAACTTGAGTCAATGAATCCAGGTGGTCTAGAAAACTTGAGGGAATATTAAACCTTGTAAAATCTTGAGCACTATCAGATTAATTAATTAATTAATTAATTAAAGAATGAATTTAGTAATTGTAACCCCAATTGAAGTCTAAGCCTATTCAAAATTAAGCCTAAGTCTAAGTTTGGTGAGAATGCTAAAACCAAATTATAAATTAAATAAAATAGGAAAGAGGTAAATAAATTTAAGAAATTAAGAAATATGATTTTAACCTAAAGATTGAGTTAATACACTTATGTGCAAGAAAATTCCAAATCAAAATGTAAGATAAGAAAGGATTAAAGCATGAAATAATAAGTGAACTCATTGAAGGGAATCTAGAGTCTAACTACCACTAGTTTAACTAGGAGAAGACTCCTATTTTAACTCAACTTAGATTTAGTAATGCGTCAGTCAAATTGGAGACAAGGGGAATAAAGAGACAACTAGGAGTGATTTAAGGAGCGCTTTTAGGATGGGTGAGAGAAATTTGACTTGTAATTAAAACAAATTATGGAATTTTCTTGTGCAACTTATGGAGAGGGTGACAAGTGTATGGGGGAAACAATTCTTAATTAATTATTTGAAAAGTGAAATAAATGTGCAAGTGAATGTGTCATTAAGAAAATTCCTATAAAACAAATGGAATGATGGAAAATAGGGGAGATGAGTTATGGGTAAAGTTATGTTGCATAAATTTTGACTAGTTTTACTTATGAGAGTTGGGATACCCAAGTTGAGATAGAGTGGTGGCTCTACCTTGCGAGGCAAGCTCAGAGCTAGAGTATTTTTCTGGTTTGTGTGCATGGCCCCCTTGTGGCTTGGGGGGCTAATGGGGAAGAAGAATACCCCTAGCATTGGCTCGGAGGACAGAAAAATCACTAGTTTTAGAAGAACGTCTCCAAGCCCAGTTTCGTCGGTGACAGTATTCTCGTTAAGTTAAATTGTAATAGGTTGATAGCATGTGTATGATTTATTTTATTTTTCACAACCGTGATGTCGATTTATTTTCACAATGGATTTATTTGTAATAAGATTGATTATATATGTATAATTTTTTATTCTCGCTGCAGATTAATAAAATCTCTGTTATCTAATAATTGTAGTTCCCACAACGGATGTGTATCATAGAAGAAATTTTAGCGAGACCGAATTTCTAATTCAAGGAAAACAAAATTGAATTTCATTATTCACTGATGATTTAAGACTGTGTTCTCACTATCCCGAATGGTGCATTGACTGTTAGCAACTTTTCTTGGTTGGAAAACGATTTAATACTGCGTTCTCACTATCCCGAAATGTGAATAATTGATGATTAAGATTGAATGATAGATCTAGTTGATTTTTTGCTTGCTTGGATTAGTGGGATTTAAACACCTCCTTGGTCCTCAAAACAATTGCCAACCCTGAGACCTTAAGTGGTCAAAATCAATCAGATGAATCCTGGGCTTGAGCATTTCTTATGTGTCCTGGGGGTCCTAACCATGGAGGATAGGTTGGGTGAGTAGCTCAAGTTTGTTCAAGTATTCATTGATGACACATTGATATATTCTCGAACGATGGAGGAACATGACGAATATTTGTGCTTAGTATTACAGTGTTTATGGGAACACAAATTATGGGAAACTATCGAAATTCTCTCAAGGATTCATTGCTTAGGGAATGTTATATCCGACGAAGGCATCATTGTGGATCCAACAAAGGTAGATTCTATTAGGGAATGTCCTGCACCGAAAAATGTACCAGGAGTACTCATCTTTTGGGTTTAGTAGGATATTACCGATGGTTCGTCGAAGTTTTTTCAAAGATAGCAAATCCAATCGCGGAATTGAAAAAGAAAAAAAAAGAAGTTGTAAGGACCAAGAAGTGTGTGGAATCATTTTGAAGGCTCAATGTGATATTGACAACAACGTCGATATTCAAGGTCCCCGACATTGACATGGATTTCTTGGTATGCACAGACGCGTTCAAGGAAGGTTTAGGCAGATTATTGATGTAACATAGTAAGGGATTGCTTATATCTCAAGGATATTAAGAAGGCATGAGGATAAATACACAATGCATGATTGGGTGTTATTGGCCATTATGTATGCCTGGAGAGTGTGGAGACAATATCTGATTGGACGGAAATTAAAACATAAAAATAGATCATTGTGGAATGCAACACTTTTTACACAGAATGACTTGAACGTGCGAGAAAATCATTGGTCATAATTACTTAGCAAATAAGATTGATATTAAGTACATTAAATGAACGGTGAACAAAGCGGTTGATGCGTTGAGTCGAAGACTACGTATATTCTTGATGATACCTCTTTAGATGAATCTTCAAGAAGGGATTCTAAATATACTGTTTGACGATGACTGGTATAAAGAGGTTAAGGAAAATATCAGAAAAGATACCATGATGGTACCAAGTTTGAAGGATATACAGTGGAAAACGACGGATTGATGAGGTATAATAACCTGATTAATGTACCACCTAACGAAAATTTGAGAAATTTGATCTTAAGCGAAGCTCATAGAGCAGTATGCATGGCTCATCTAGGAGTCATGAACATGAGGGAAGACCTTAAGCGCTTATTCTTCTGGAAGGGATGAAGGAAGACTTAGTTAGCTACGTAGGGAGGTGTCTATAATGTCAGCGAGTGAAGGTTGAACATATACATCCAAAATGATTACTACATCCACATGCTATTCCAAAATAGAAATGGGAGGTCATTTTGATGGACTTCATTGTTGGATTGTCATTGATGGCAAGGAGGCATGACTCGATTTTTGTGGTAGTTGACACTCTGACAAAGAGTGCACATTTTATTCCTGTGCGTACCATGTATCAGGAACCAGACATGGCTAGAATTTTGTTAGCAAGATTTTTAGACTACCTGGCGTGCCAAAAAAAATCATATCTAATAGAGGGTTGGTGTTTACAGAATGATTGTGGACTAGTTCCCAAGAGGCCTTGGGAAAACAACTGAACTTGAGTACAACATATCACCCTGAGATAGATGGGCTGACAGAAGGAATGAACCAAAATTTGGAAGATATGTTGCGTATGTATGTCTTGGACCAACAAAAACATTGGGAAGAATTCTTTCCACTAGTAGAGTTTGCCTACAACAACGAATATTAAGGTATCGTTAAGATGGCATTGTTTGAGTTTCTCTACGGGAGACTGTGTCAGATGCCATTGAGTTGGGATCAACTTGAGGATAGGGTCCTGGTGGGACCAAAAATGATGCAAGAAATGTAAGAAAAATTTCAAACGATAATACAAAGGATTAAAGAAGTGAAAGATTGACAAAATAGTTATGCTTATCCGCATCGCATTGACCGAAACTATGAAATTTATGACTGAATTGTCTTGCGGGTGAAACCGCACAAGTGTTCGATTAAAATTTGAAGGGGTGATAAACTCTATCCTAGGTTTTTGGAGCCTTTCAAAGTTGTGAAAAGTAAAGGACTTGTGGCCTATCACTATCTGTGCCTCATTCATTGAGGTGTTTGCATGATGTTTTTCTTGTATCAGTTTGCGACATTATGTTAGTGATCCTACACATGACATTGACATGAGCTCCTTGTGGTGTGGGATGAGTGTGCACTCACGGCATATCCAATCTACATTCTGGACCATCGCATTCGAAAACTATGACGTCGAATAGTCGATCAGGTCAAGGTCCAATGGGACAATTATAGTCCACACTCAGCTACTTGGGAGGACGCATATGATATGCTTCAACAGTTCCTTCCTTATTAAATAAAGTAGAAATATATATCTTGTTAGATACTTTATTTACTGCATTTTTATACACTGTACAACTTTCAGATGAAGTTTAAAACATGATGGGGTGTATGTAACATCATGCTCTTGCGAGAACATGTTATTAACTAATCCTTTGAGAACACTTGTGTGAAATTGATATGGTTATAATACATGGTTATTATTTCACTTATGGATTCTTATTATGATGTTGATGGACTATGATTTAATCTTAGTTTTTCTATGCATATTGACAAATGCTATTGACAATTTTTCCCTGAGTGTGTAGGACATTGACAGAGTGTGGATGTCGATGGCATCAATGGACCTCCTTGGACTCTGTATTAAGTCAAGAAGTGGGTTGTATTTGGTTTGAGTATTTCTTTATGCATATGTGACATATGATCGATTACATTATGATGTTGTATACGGATTGTTGACAGTGTTTTGTTAATGAATTCATGATGATGAATGCTTGTTAATCTGACTCACATAAGCAGTAAAGGGGGCATGCACATAGACCGGATATTGAGGGAAAGGTGTGGAAGAGTCCCTAACACAACCTACTAGCACTCTCATCATGGCTCGAATTGTAGGTTAATGATTACCTAGTTCGAGAGATCCACGATGTTCTGAGGGAAGACTCAGACATTCGCTCACGAATATTTTTAAGGGGTGTGCAATAAAAAAGGGTCCTAATTCCTTAGAATCCCTTAGTCTCTCACAAGGTTGCCTAATGGAGTGTTGACTCCAACAGTTGGAAAAAAACCAAAACCAATCAAAGACAAGTGGCACCCTTGGAGCACACAGTGTGTATTGAAGGGAACGTCATGTAGTTAAAAATTTGAATAAAATGCGAGTGACACCCTTGGAGCATGAAATGCATCTTGAAGGGCACGTCATGGAACAAAAACTTGAGTCAATGAATCTAGGTGGCCTAGAAAACTTGAGAGAATATTAAACCTTGTAAAATATTGAGTACTGTCAGATTAATTAATTAATTAAAGAATGAATTTAGTAATTATTACCCCAATTGAAGTCTAAGCCTATTCAAAATTAATCCTAAGTCTAAGTTTGGTGAGAATGTTAAAAAAAAATTATAAATTAAATAAAATAGGAAAGATGTAAATAAATTTAAGAAATTAAGAAATATGAGTTTAACCTAAAGATTGAGTTAATACACTTATGTGCAAGAAAATGCCAAATCAAAATGTAAGATAAGAAAGGATTAAATCATGAAAGAATAAGTGCACACATTGGAGGGAATCTAGAGTCTAACTACCACTAGTTTAACTAGGAGAAGTCTCATATTTTAACTCAACTCAAATTTAGTAATGTGTCAGTCATTAATTGGAAACAAGGGGAATAAAGAGACAACTAGGTGTGATTTAAGGAGTGCTTTTAGGATGGGTGAGGGAAATTTGACTTGTAACTAAAATAAATTATGGAATTTTCTTGTGCAACTTATGGAGAGGGTGACAAGTGTATGGGGGAAGCAATTCTTAATTAATTATTTGAAAAGCGAAATAAATGTACAAGTGAATGTGTCATTAAGAAAACTCCTATAAAAAAAATGGAATGATGGAAAATAGGGGAGACGAGTTATGGGTAAAGTTGTGATGCATAATTTTTGACTGGTTTTACTTATGAGAGTTGGGATACCCAACTTGAGACAGAGTAATGGTTGTACCTTGGGCGAATTCCTGCCTCCTTGTTTCCTCCAGCATGTGCTTCTCCCAACAAATAAGTGCACCCCTCTCCTTAGCGTTTTCGCCCACCATTGTATTTCCTACCTGCAAAGTTCTTTGACGCTTGCACCTTCATAAAACACTACAAGTGACTCTGTTCCTCTAGCAAATTGAAGGGATCGCCCTGTAGCGAATCTCATTGACCATAATTGGTATTTTATTGCCAACAATATTAATAAGCATTTTCCAGAGGGGGGTAGTGTATGTATACCTCCATAGACTTTACCAGTCAAATTGTTGGGTGGAGGAGGGTCCCTTGTCCCACAAACAAGGGGGTCTCATACACCAATTTGGCGTGGCCTGGTCGTGACCTTAAAAATAGATTATTATTATTATTATTATTATTATTATTATTAACTAACAACGCTGGTGATGGCACTCGCTGCTGATAAAATATTGACATTTATTACTAATGAGGAACCAAGTATGCAATAATAGATTTTTCTTATGATATTAGACAACCTTCCTTAATCTAACCTAAGGATCAAATCTTTTTATTATTTTAATAGAGTGTTGTTGAGAAGGACACCTTTGGATTGCAAGAATACTTACTCAATGTTCTTAAAGGCACTACATAAGAAATCGTTCCTTGAGAATGAGTTTTGGTAATTGTAATAATAAATTATATCATCGTCATGGCTTGTTCTCATCAAATTTATGTAATAACTAATTTAATCGAATAAACATTTCATTCTGAAGTTCTTATAATAGTGATTTTATTTTAATGATTTTTATTTAGTGTCAAGCATGAATCATAATGAATACATAATTCACCTTGTGCATTTAGTATTCACAAGGAGTATTCACAAGTTGTGCAACTTCAAGTCAGTTAGAAAAATGATGTTTTTCATGTTCGCCTTATTGCTTCGCTACACAAGTACCACACAAAAGTGTGATATATCTTCTTATTTTGTTGATAAAATGGTGTTACTTGGGAAAAATATATCTTCTTATTTTTATGTGAATTGTTACATCATCTGTAATAATAAGATTAACTGGATAGTTTGAGAAATTAAGTAGTACTTTTAGGTGTCACTACCTTACCCCTTGCGCCTTTAAACTTTATCGATAAAGGACAAGTTTAGAACCTCTTGGTAAAGTAGTTTTAAGGTGCGTAAGCATTATTCTTGTTACTAGATGATTAAATTGTTATGTTGAATTGATTGCGTAGGTGATCATTACATTGTTTTATTTAGCTCCTGAGAAATTGTTTAGCGATCGCAAAATCGTAGTAGATTATACTCTGTAATCAAGGAATTTTTAAGGGGTGTTGTTGTGAAGTGCCCCATGAATTTTGATGAATGATGTATGATTGGTCACATGATTAGATTTCTTTTGCACCATGAATAAAAATTGATCATTGCTCTTGCATGCCTTGAAATAATGTTGTTGTGTGATTAACTAAGTAATTTGATTACTCACACACCATGAAATAATATTGATGTATGATATGAAAAGTACTTAGCTTACTCTTATGCTGTGAATAATTGATGATTAAGGTTGATTGATTGATCTAGTTGATTTTCAGCTTGATTGGATTAGTGGGATTTAGACACCTCCTTGTTCCTCAGAATAGTCACCAGTGCTGAGACCTTAAGTGGTCAAAATCAATCAAATGAATCATGGTCTTGAGCATTGATTATGCGTCCCGGGGGTCCTAACCATGTAGGATAGTTTGGGCAAGTAGTTCTTTATTTATTCAGTGGCATGGTTGATCATTTAGTATTTTCTTCAGTGGATCGTGATGGTTGAATGGCGTTTCTCTTTATGTTTATGTGTTGATCATGTGTCACTATTATTATGATAACGCATGGATGTGCATCGTATTTATTTATGATGATGTGTCACTGGAGATGATTTTAATTATGATGTCGTGTTGATTATGTGTTGCTATGAATTATGTGTTGATGTTAAATTCCAAATTCTTAAAAAAAATATTTCCTTTTGTGCATCGCCTTCATGGGAGTTATAGAGGGGTTGTTATATATGGTATCAGAGAGGGTTCAACCCTACGACTTGGGGAAATTATGGCTTCCACTGTATTAAACAATTGATTAATAATTTATCGCTAATGAAATTGAAATGTGTCTTTACGATAGTCGTGATTAGAGGACATCCTAGAGGTAGACAATGTGTGCTAGGGGAGGATGTGTGATGCCTCTAGTAGCATCCATGCCAGAGGGGTCTAACCCCAAGGAGAATAACAAGTCATTGGGAAGGAGAAGATTGTTGTGGGGGATGTGGTTTGTCTGATGAGGTCCTTTTTGAGGATGTCATAGGCCTTGATTGCCGACTAGATAGAGATGAGGCTAGGGCATCTATACCTAATGAGGGTTCAGAAAGTGCTACAACTGGTAATGGTAGTGTTCACAGAGAATAAGAGAAGGTGAAGTTTCCCAAGTTCATGGGTTCCACGAACGACTAAGCTGTTGAGGCATGGTTGGAGAATGTGGCGATGTGTGTTGCACTTTGCAACTATACCTCCAACATGAAGGTCCACATGGTGGTATTTTAGCTAAAAGGGAGTTCTCTTCTATGGTGGAAGACACTCCTACCTCAACTAAACATGGTCCTTGAAGGCATGCCATGGGAACTATTCGAGGAACAGTTCTGGGAGAGGTATTTATCGAAGGACTTCATCAAGAACCAACACAATGAGTTCAATGCCTTACGATAAGGTGGTCGTACGGTGGTAGAGTATGAGGCCCAATTTATGGAGTTACTTCGGTATGCCTCACATCTGAACACGAAGAATATGAAGGTCAATAATTTTGTGTTTGGCCTTAAATTTAACATTCATGTGAAGGTGAGGATCCTAGTGCCTCAGATGTTGCACGATGCAGTCCAGAAGGCCTTCATAACTGAGGAATAGCTGACCATCAAGGGTTAGAGAAGGACTCCTGCAAGACCAACTGGACAGATGACCTCAGGCAGGCTAGCAACGTCTACTTCAGGGACCAGGAGTATTGGACCGAAGACCAGATGCTAGACATGTGGAGAGCCACATTACCAGCGATACCGTCAGGTTGAGAGGGATAAAGCAGCTAGGTCAACACGACACACTGCAATTGGAGATTTGGGCAAGGCCCACAGGATTCACATAGTGGTGAAAAACCTCTAGGTCGAGCACCAATCCACTGTCTTGGAGACATCAGGTGCCATCGTCGACCAAAATTTTAGTATTTTGATAGATCTCGGTGCTAAAGGGAGCCTTATTTCTAGTGCATCGCTGAAACTATTTAAGGTAAAGGCAGACGAATAGGATGAGTTTAGATACATAGAAATGGATTTGGGTGCCAAATAGAAGGTTGGAGGAAGGGTTACAGACTGTCGCATTAACTTGGGAGATTGGTAGCAAATTATGACCTATATGTCGCAACCTTAGGATCGTATGACATCGTGATTGGTATGGACTGGTTGAAATCACATGATGCAATTCTCAACTATAAGACGGAATGGTTGAGTTTGACCAATGATGAGGCACAGAGAAGAGTGATCGTAGGAAGAAACCAGGGAGTGTCCTTGACGTTCATTCTTCCCTATAACTACAGAAGAGCATGCGCAAAGGATGCAAGCTATATGCAATCTTAGCGCTAGATGAAAAGGGGTGAGGTGGAAGGATTATAAAACCTTCTAGTAGTATGGGAGTGTTGACTATCTAAAAGAGTTGCTAGGTTTTTTGCTGAAAGAGAATTGACATTACAATTGACTCAAAACCTAGAACCGAACYGATAGCAAGAAGACTTTATCGAATAATGACACCTGAGTTATAGGAGTTGAAAAAGAAACTGAAGGAGTTGTTGGACCTAGGAATTATATGTCCAAGTGTGTCACCTTGGAGTGTGCTTGTTATTTTCATAAGAAGGAGGATGGTTCGTGGAGACTCCGTATTCACTATCATAAATTGAACAAGGAAATGATCAAGAACCAATATCCGTTGCCAAGAATAGACGATTTGTTTGATCAAATGAATGGTGCGACGATGTTTTCAAAGATCGACTGGAGATCAGGTTATCACCATTTACGAATTAAAGAGTAAGATATTCCTAAGACTTCATTCAAGACAAGGTTCAGACACTACGAGTTTATCGTTTTAGCGTTGGGATAGACAAACACCTTAGGGGTATTCAAGAGTTTGATGAATGGGGTAATCCGTGAATACTTTGACAAGTTTGTTCAAGTATTCATTGATAACACATTGATATATTCTCAGATGATGGAGGAACATGACGAACATTTGTGCTTAGTATTACAGTGTTTACAGGAACACAAATTACGGTAAAATGTCAAAATTCTCTCGAGGATTCATTGCTTAGGGAATTTTATATTCGACGAAGGCATCATTGTGGATCCAACGAAGGTATATTCTATTAGGGAATGTCCTAGGCTGAAAAAAGTAAAAAGAGTATGCAGCTTTTAGGTTTTGAAGATATAAAAATCCGATCGCGGAATTGCAGAAGAAAAACAAGAAGTTGTATGGACCAAAAAGTGTGCAGAATAATATTGAAGGATCATTGGGATATTGAAAACAATGTTGATATTAAATTTCCCTGACATGGACATGGATTTCTTGGTATGCAAATACGCGTCCAAGAAAGGTTTAGGCGAAGTATTGATGCAACACAGTCAAGTGATTGCCTACATCTCAAGGATATTAAGAAGGCACGACGAGAACTACACAACGCATGATTGGGAGTTATTGGCCATTATGTATGCCTGGAGAGAGTGGAGACATTATCTGATTGGATGCAAATTCGAACAAAAAAATAGATCGTTTTGGAATGCAACACTTTTTACACAGAATGACTTAAACGCGCGACAAAAGTGTTGGTCGGAATTACTTAGCAAATACGATTGATATTAAGTACATTAAATGAATGGTGAATAGAGTAGTTGATGCATTGAGTCAGAGACCATGCATATTCTTGGTGATACCTCTTTAGACGAATCTTCAAGAAAGGATTCTAAATATACATTTTGACGATGAATGGTATAAAGAGGTTAAGGAAATTATTGGAAAAGACACCATGATGGTACCAAGTTCGAAGGATATAGAGTGGAAAACGACGGATTGATGAGGTATAATAACTGGATTTACGTACCAACTAATGCAAAATTGAGAAATTTGATATTAAGAGAAGCTCATAGAGCAGTATGCATGGCTCATCCAGGAGTCACGAAGATGAGGGAAGAAGTTAAGCCCTTATTCCTCTAGAAGGGATGAAGGAAGACTTAGTTAGCTATGTGGGGAAGTGTCTAGAATGTCAGTGAGTTAAGGTTGAACATAAACATATGGCGGGATTACTACATCCACATGCTATTCCAGAATCGAAATGGGAGGTCATTTCGATGGACTTCATTATTGGATTTCCACTGACGACAAGGAGGTATGACTTGATTTTTGTGGTAGTTGACACTCTGAAAAAGAGTGCACATTTTATTCTTTTGCGTATGACGTATCAGGCACCAGACATGTCTAGAATTTTCTCAACAATATTGCGAGACTACCTGGCATGCCAAAAAGAATCATATCTGATAGAGGGTCGGTGTTTACAGAATGATTGTGGACTAGTTCCCAAGAGGCCTTGGGAACACAACTGAACTTTAGTACAACATATCACCTTGAGACAGACGGGCTGACAGAAGGAACGAACAAAATTTTGGAAGAGATGTTGCGTATGTATGTGTTGGACCAATAGAAACATTGGGAAGAGTTCTTTCCATTGGTAGAGTTTTCATACAACGACGACTATCAAGGTACTGTTAAGATGGCACCATTTGATTTTCTCTATGGGAGACCATATCGGACACCATTGAGTTAGGATCAAATTGAGGATAAGGTCCTGGTAGCACTAGAAATGATCCAAGAAATGGAAGAACAATTGCAAACAATAAGACAAAGGATTAAAGAAGTGCAAGATCGGCAAAATAGTTATCCTTATGTGCATCGCGTTGACCGAAAATATGAAGTTAGCGACCGAGTTTTCTTGCGGGTGAAACCGCACAAGAGTTCGATTAACTTTGGAAGCGGTGCTAAACTCTCTCCTAGGTTTGTGGGGCCTTTCAAAGTTGTGAAAAGGAAAGGACTCATGGTCTATCACTAGTCGTGCCTCATTCTTTGAGGCATTTGCACGATGAGTTTCTTGTATCTGTTTGTGACATTATGTTAGTGATCCTACAGATGAGATTGACATGAGTTCCTTGCGGTGTTGGACGAGGGTGCACTCACGACGGAGCCAATCCACATTCTGGACCATCAAATTCGACAACTACGACGTCGAATAGTCAATCAGGTCAAGGTTCAATGGGACAATTATAGTCCACACTCGACTACTGGGAGGACGCATATGATATGTGTTTGCAATTCCTTACTTATCTAATAGAGTAGAAATATATATTTTGTGAGACACTTTATTAACTGCATTTCTATACACTGTTCAACTTCGAGATGAAGTTTAAAAAACGATGGGGTGTCTGTAACATCTCGGTCTTGCGAGAACATGTTATTAACTAATCCTTTGAGGACACTTGCATGCAAGTGATCCAGTTATAGTACATGGTTATTATTTCACTTATGGATTCTTATTATGATGTTGATGGACTATGATTTAATGTTAGTTTTTCTATGTGTATTGACATATGTTATTGGGGAGTTTTCCCTGGCTGTGCAGGACATTGACAGAGTGTGAATGTTGATGGCATCAATGGACCTCCTTGGACTTCGAATTGAGTTAGGGAGTGGGTTGTATTGGTTTGACTATTTCATTTATGCATATGTGACATATGATCGATTACATTATGATGTTGTATATGGATCATTGATAGTGTTTTGTTAATGAATGCATGATGATGAATACTTTCTAATCTGACTCACATAAGAAGTAAAGGGGCCATGCACATAGACCAGATATTGAGGGAGAAGTTTGGCAGAGTCCCTCACACAGCCTACTGGCACTGTCGTCGTGGCTTGAATTGTAGGTTAACGATTACCTAGTTTGAGAGATCCAAGAAATGGAAGAACAATTGCAAACGATAAGACAAAGGATTAAAGAAGTAAAATATTGGCAAAATAGTTATGCTTATGTGCATTGCGTTGACCGAAACTATGAATTTGGAGACCGAGTTTTCTTGCGGGTGAAACTGCACAAGAGTTCGATTAAGTTTGGAAGGTGTGCTAAAATCTCTCCTAGGTTTGTGGGGCCTTTCAAAGTTGTGAAAAGGAAATGAGTCATGGCCTATCACTAGCCTTGCCTCATTCTTTGAGGTGTTTGCACGATGTTTTTCTTGTATCTTTTTCCAATGTTATGTTAGTGATCCTACACATGCGATTGACATGAGTTAATTGTGGTGTTGGACAAAGGTGCACTCACAGCAGATCCAATCTGCATTCTTGACCATTGCATTCGACAACTATGACGTCGAATATTTGATCAGGTCAAGGTCCAATGGAAAAATTATAGTCCACACTCAACTACTTGGGAGGACACATATGATATGCGTCAGCAGTTCCTTACTTATTAAATAGAGTAGAAATATAGATCTTGTCAGATACTTTATTTACTGCATTTTTATACACTGTACAACTTCGAGATGAAACTTAAAACACGACGGGGTGTATGTAACATCCCACTCTTGCGAGAACATGTTATTAACTAATCCTTTGAGGTCACTTGCATGCAAGTGATCTGGTTATAGTATATGGTTATTATTTCACTTATGGATTCTTATTATGATGTTGATGGACTATGATTTAATGTTAGTTTTTCTATGCGTATTGATAGATGTTGTTGACAAATTTTCCCTGAGTGTGCAGGACATTGACAGAGTGTGGATGTCGAAAGCATCAATGGACCTCCTTGGACTCTGGATTGAGTCAGGAAGTGGGTTGTATTGGTTTGAGTATTTGATTTATGCATATGTGACATATGATCGATTACATTATCATGTTGTATATGGATTGTTGACAATGTTTTGTTAATGAATGCATGATGATGAACGCTTGCTAATATGACTCACATAAGGAATAAATGGGACATGCAAATAAATCGAATATTCAGGGAGACTTGTGGAAGAGTCCCTGACACAACTTACTAGCACTCTCGTCATGGCTTGAATTGTAGGTTAACGATTACCTAGTTCGAGAGATCCACGATGTTGTGAGGGCAGACTGAGATAGTCGTTCATGAAGATTTCTAAGGGGTGTGCAATAAGGAAGGGTCCTTATTCCTTAGAAGCCCTTAGTCTCTCACAAGGTTGCCTGATGGAGTGTTAACTCCAAGGGTTGGAAAACAACCAAAACCAGTCAAAGGCGAGTGGCACCCTTGGATCACAGAGTGTGTCTTGAAGGGAGCATCGTGTAATTACAAATTTGAATCAAGGGCGAGTGGTACCATTGCAGCATAGAGTGCGTCTTGAAGGCCATGTCGCAGAATTAAAACTTGAGTCAATGAGTCTAGGTGGCCTAGAAAATTTGAGCGAATATTAAGCCTTGTAAAATCTTGAGCATTGTCGGATTAATTAATTAATTAAAGAATTAATTTAGTAATTGTAACCCCAATTGAAGTCTAAGTCTATTCAAAACTAAGCCTAAGTCTAAGTTTGGTGAGAATGCTAAAGACAAATTATAAATAAAATAAAATAAGAAAGAGGTAAATAAATTTAAGAAATTAAGAAATATGAGTTTAACCTAAAGATTGAGTTAATACGTTTATGTGCAAGAAAATGCCAAATCAAAAAGTAAGATAAAAAAGGATTAAAGCATGAAAGAATAAGTGCATGCATAGAAGAGAATCTAGAGTCTAACTACGACTAGTTTAACTAGGAGAAGACTTCTATTTTAACTCAACTCAGATTTAGTAATGCGTGAGAGAAATTTGACTTGTAATTAAAATAAATTATGGAATTGTTTTGTGCAACTTATGGAAAGGGTGACAAGCGTATGGGGGAAACAATTATGAATTAATTATTTAAAAAGTGAAATAAATGTGCAAGTGAATGTGTCATTAAGAAAACTCCTATAAAGCAAATGGAATGATGGAAAATAGGGGAGACAGGTTATCGGTAAAGTTATGTTGCAGAAGTTTTGACTGGTTTTACTTATGAGACTTGGGATACCCAACTTGAGACAGAGTGGTGTCTCTACCTTGCGAGGAAAGCTCGGAGCTAGATTATTTTCCTAGTTTGTGTGTGTGGCCCCCTTGTGGCTTGAGGGGCTAAGGGGGAAAAAGAGTACCCCTAACATTGGCTGGGAGGTACCGGTGACTTCTCCGTGATTAGCAAGCGGGAGGACAGAAGGATCACCAGTTTCCGAAGAACATCTCCAAGCCCAGTTTCGTCAATGACGGTATTCTCGTTAAGTTAAATTGTAATAGGTTGATAGCATGTGTATGGTTTATTTTATTTGCCGCAACTCTGATGTCTATTTATTTTCACATTGGATTTATTTGTAATAAGATTGATTGTATATGTATAGCTTTTTATTCTCGCCGCAGCTTAATAAAATATTCATTGCAATGCTTAGTCCTTCAATTATTTACTTTATTGGGCTAATTGCAACGATCTGAAACTCCTCGACATTCCTTCAGGCACATGTTAGTTGAATGGAAGTGTCTGTAATTAAAACGTTTCCTCCAGAGTTGGTATTTTTTCCCTGTAAAGTTGGTAATTATCGCTTGGCACGGGTCAATAGTGTGATGATGTAAGACTGTGTTCTCACTATCCCTAATGGTGCATCGAGTGTTGGCAACTTTCCTTGGTTGGAAAACGATTTAAGACTGCGTTATCACTATCCCCAAATGGTGCTTGACTGTTAGCAACTATCTCTGGCCTTGGCGTATGATTTAATCCTGTTCTCACTATCTCGAAAATGTGTAAAGGATTGTCACCGAATTTTCCTGCCTCCTTGTTTCCTCCATCACGTGTTTCTCCCAACGAATAAGTGTGCCCCTCTCCTTAGCGTTTTCGCCCAGCATTGGATTTCGTGCTTGCAAACTTCTTTGATGCATGCACCTTCATAAAATACTGCCAGCGACTCTGCTCCTCCAACAACTTGAAAGGATCGCCCTGTAGCGAATCTCGTCGACCATAATTGGTATTTTACTGCCAGCGATATTAATAAGCATTTTCCAGTATTAATAACTGACAGCGTTGGTGATGGTGCTCGCTGCCATAAAATATTGACATTTATTTCTAATGAGGAAACAAGAATGCAATAATAGATTTTTCTTAGAAAGAAAGAAAGAATTTTTAACGTCCACGAGGCTAAAAATAGCCTATGGGGCAGATTGTTTTTCCATCTGGCTTTTGTATTTGGCCCTTTTCTTGTGAAGTTTTACAATAATTGCTCCCAGCTTCTCAAAAAACTCTTCGCTGAATAGATTATCCCAAGAACTAGCTGCAAGAATACCTGCATAATTTTTCCTGCTGTCTTTGAGGGCCTCACATTCTAAAATGAAATGTTTTTCTGTTTCCACTTTTCCGAACAAGCACAAAATACATACTCTTTCTTCCCACATTTCTTTTGGTCTTTTCCAGCGCCCTGTTTCACAACAGAGTTGATGGGAATTAGTCCTTAATTGAGCAATAAGAATTTTAGATCTCCAAGAAATATTGGCCCCTATGTACGCCTTTTGCTGATGGTTATGAGTGGGGTTAAACTCTTCAATGTAGTACTTCTTCTTTCTCCCTAGCTCTTTCTCCCAAGTA
>ML782059.1:23415-37428 GCA_009831015.1 Picea engelmannii | reverse complement strand
CAAGTGAAGTTTGAACATAAAAATCCGAACGGATTACTAAATCCACATGTTATTCCAATATAGAAATGGGAGGTCATTTTGATGCACTTCATTGTTGGATTGTCGCTGAAGACAAAGAGGCAGGACTCGATTTTTGTGGTAGTTGACACTCTGATGAAGAGTGCACATTTTATTCTTATGCTTACAACGTATCAGGCACCAGACATGGCTAGAATTTTGCTAGAGAGATTTTCAAACTAACCTGGCCTACCAAAAAGAATCATATCTAATAAAGGGTTGATGTTTATAGAATGATTGTGGACTAGTTCCTAAGAGGCCTTGGGAACAAAACTAAACTTTAGTACAACATATCACCCTGAGACAGATGGGCTAATAGAAGGAATGAATCAAATTTTGGAAGATATGTTGCGTATGTATGTGTTGGACCAACATAAACGTTGGGAAGAGTTCTTGCCATTGGTAGAGTTTGCGTACAACAACAAATATCAAGGTATCGTTAAGATGGAACCCTTTGAGTTTCTATATGGGAGACCATGTTAGATGCCATTGAGTTGGGATCTACTTGAGGATAGGGTCCTGGTGGGGCCAGAAATGATCCAAGAAATGTAAGAACAATTGCAAACGATAAGACAAAGAATTAAAGAAGTGCAATATTAACAAAATAGTTATGCTTATGTGCATTGCGTTGACCGAAACTATGAAGTTGGACACCGAGTTTTCTTGTGGGTGAAACCGCTCAAGAGTTCGATTAAGTTCGGAAGGGGTGCTAAAATATCTCCTAGGTTTGCAGGGCCTTTCAAAGTTGTGAAAAGGAAAGGAATCGTGGCCTATCACTAGTCGTGCCTCATTCCTAGAGGTTTTTGCATGATGTTTTTCTTGTATCTGTTTGCGACATTATGTTAGTGATCCTACACATGCGATTGACATGAGTTCTTTGTGGTGTTGGATGAGGGTGCACTTACAACAGATCCAATATGTATTCTTGACCATTGCACTCAACAACTACGACATCAAATATGCGATCAGGTCAAGGTCCAATGGGACAATTATAGTCCACACTCGGCTACTTGGGAGGAGGCATATGATATTCGTCAGCAGTTCCTTACTTATTAAATAGAGTAGAAATATAGATCTTGTTAGATACTTTATTTACTGCAATTTTTTACACTGTACAACCTCGAGATGAAGTTTAAAACACAACGGGGTGTATGTAACATCCCGCTCTTGTGAGAACATGTTATTAACTAATCCTTTGAGGGCACTTGCATGCAACTGATCTGGTTATAGTACATGGTTATTATTTCACTTATGGATTCTTATTATGATGTTGATGGACTATGATTTAATGTTACTTTTTCTATGCATATTGATAGATGTTAATGACAAATTTTCCCTGAGTGTGCAGGACATTGACAGAGTGTGGATGTCGATGGCATCAATGGACCTCCTTGGACTCTGGATTGAGTCAAGAAGTGGGTTGTATTGGTTTGAATATTTCATTTATTCATATGTGACATATGATCGATTACATTATGATGTTGTACATGGATTATTGTCAGTGTTTTGTTAATGAATGCATGATGACGAATGCTTGCTAATATGACTCACATAAGGAATAAATGAGACATGCAAATAAATCGGATATTGAGGGAGAGGTGTGGAAGAGTCTCTGACATAACTTACTAGAACTCTCGTCGTGGCTCGAATTGTAGGTTAATGATTACCTAGTTCGAGATATCCACGATGTTGTGAGGGCAGACTGAGACAATCACTCACGAAGATTTCTAAGGGGTGTGCAATAAGGCAAGGTCCTTATTCCTCAGAAGCCCTGAGTCTCGCAGAAGGTTGCCTAATGGAGTGTTCACTCCAAGGGTTGAAAAACAACCAAAACCAGTCAAAGGCGAGTGACACCCTTGGATCACAGAGTGTGTCTTGAAGGGAACATTGTGTAATTAAAAATTTGAATCAAAGGCGAGTGGCACCATTGGAGCATGGAGTGCGCCTTGAAGGCTACGTCGCATAATTAAAACTTGAGTCAATGGGTCTAGGTGGCCTAGAAAATTTGAGCGAATATTAAGCCTTGTAAAATCTTGAGCACTATCGGATTAATTGATTAATTAAAGAATTAATTTAGTAATTGTAACCCCAATTGAAGTCTAAGTCTATTCAAAACTAAGCCTAAGTCTAAGTTTGTTGAGAATGCTAAAAACAAATTATAAATTAAATAAAATAGGAAAGAGGCAAATAAATTTAAGTAATTAAGAAATATGAGTTTAACCTAAAGATTGAGTTAATACACTTATGTGCAAGAAAATTCCAAATCAAAATGTAAGATAAGAAAGGATTAAAGCATGAAAGAATAAGTGCACACATAGAAGAGAATCTAGAGTCTAACTAAAACTAGTTTAGCTAGGAGAAGACTCCTATTTTAACTCAACTCAGATTTACTAATGTCTCAGTCATTAATTGGAAACAAGGGGAATAAAGAGACAACTAGGAGTGATTTAAGGAGCGCTTTTAGGATGGGTGAGGGAAATTTGACTTGTAATTAAAATAAATTATGGAATTTTCATGTGCAACTTATAGAGAGGGTGACAAGTGTATAGGGGAAATAATTCTTAATTAATTATTCGAAAAGTGAAATAAATGTGCAAGTGAATGTGTCATTAAGGAAAATCCTATCACGGAGGTAATTATCGCTTGGCACGGATTAGTAGTTTGATGATTTAAGACTCTTCTCACTATCCCGAATGGTGCATTGACTATTAGCAACTTTCTCTGGCCTTGCCGTATGATTTAAGCCTATTCTCACTATCCAGCAAATGTGTAAAGGACTGTCAGCGAATTTTCCCTTGGCGAATTCCTGCCTCCTTGTTTCCTCCAGCACGTGCTTCTCCCAATGAATAAGTGTGCCCCTCTCCTTAGCGTTTTCGCCCAACATTGTATTTCCTACCTGCAAAGTTATTTGATGCCTGCACCGTCATAAAAGACTGCCAGCGACTCCGCTCCTCCAGCAAATTGAAGGGATCGCCCTGTAGCGAATCTCGTCGAACATAATTGATATTTTACTGCCAGCGATATTAATAAGCATTTGCTAGAGGGGGTAGGGTATGTATACCTCCGTAGACTTTATTAGTCAAATCGTTGGGTGGAGGAGGGTCCCTTGTCCCACAAACAAGAAGGTCTCATATACCAATTTGGTGTGGCTTGGTCATGACCTTAAAAATAGATTACTATTATTATTATTATTAACTGACAACGTTGGCCATGACGCTGGCTGCCGATAAAATATTGACATTTATTACTAATGAGGAACCAAGAATGCAATAATAGATTTTTCTTATGATATTAAAAGACCTTCCGTAATATAAGCTAAGGATCAAATCTTTTTATTATTTTAATAGAGTGTTGTTGAGAAGGACACCTTTGGATTGCAAGAATACTTACTTGATGTTCTTAAAGGCACTACACAACACATTTTTACTTAAGAATGAATTCTGGTACTTGTAATAATAAATTGTATCATCATCAGGGCTTGTGCTCATTAAATTAATGTAATAATTAATTTAATTGAATAAACATTTCATTCCGAAATTCTTATAATAGTGATTTTATTTTAATGATTTTTATTTAGTGTCAAGCGTGAATCATAATGAATACATAATGCGCCTTACACATTTAGTATTCACAAGGAGTTGCACAAGTTGCAGAACTTTGAGTCAGTTAGAAAAACGATGTTTTTCATGTTCGCCTTATTGCTTTGCTACACAAGTACCACACAAAAGTGTGATATATCTTCTTATTTTGTTGATAAAATGGTGATACTTGCGCAAAAGAACTCTACTTCTTTATATGTGAATTGTTACATCATCTGTAATAATAAGAGTAATTGTGCAGTTTGAGAAATTAAGTAGTACTTTAGGCACCATTACCTTACCCCTTGCACCCTTAAACTTTATCGGTAAAGGACAAGTTTAGAACCTCTAGATAAAGTAGTTTTAAGGTGTGTAAGCATTATTCTTGTTACTAGATTATTAAATTGTTATGTTGAATTAATTGCGTAGGTGATCATTACATTGTTTTGTTTAGCGCCTGAGAAATTGTTTAGCGATCACAAAATCATAGTAGATTATACTCTATAATCAAGGAATTTTTAAGGGGTTTTTTTGTGAAGTGCGCTTTGAATTTTGATGAATCATGTATGGTTCGTCACATGATTAGATTTATTTTGCGCCATGAATAAAAATTGATGATTACTCCTGCATGCCTTGAAATAATGTTGTTGTGTGATTAACTAAGTAATTTGATTACTCGCACACCATGAAATAATATTGATGTATGATTGGAAAAGTACTTAGCTTACTCTTACGCTGTGAATAATTGATGATTAAGATTTATTGATTGATCTAGTTTATTTTTGGATTGATTGCATTAGTGGGATTTAGACACCACCTTGTTCCTCAGAACAGTCGCCATCCCTGAGACCTTATGTGGTCAAAATCAATTGGATGAATCATGGGTTTAAGCGTTGCTTATGTGTCCCGGGGGAACTAACCATGCAGGATAGGTTGGGCAAGTAGTTCTTTATTTATTTAGTGGCATGATTGATCATTTAGTATTTGCTTCAGTGGATCGTGATGGTTGAATGGTGTCACTCTTTCTGTTTCTGTGTTTATCAGGTGTCGCTATTATTATGTTAATGCATGGATGTGTGTTGTATTTATTTATGATGATGTGTCACTGGAGATGCTTTTAATTATGATGTCGTGTTGATTATGTGTTGCTATGAATTATGTGTTGATGTTAAATTCCAAATGCTTAAAAAAAATATTTCCTTTTGTGCATCGCCTTTGTGGGTGTAATAGAGGGGTCGTTACAGTTCACTTCATAGAAGTGTCCCATCACAGAGCCAATATTTTGGAAGATTTCTTCCATTTAGAAAGAGATAAGAATCCTTGGAAGTCTTACCCAAATTAGGGTAATTTCCTAATGCGCGGTGGAGGCATTAAACTCAGGGTTCCAACATTTCAGATATAGTGCTTGTGGCCCAAGGCTCCAACGTCTCGAAAGGATGGTAGAGGCATCTTTCTCTAATATGAAAGTCCAGGCCATAAAAAATTTCACTAGAACAAGACTAGATGGGGCATATCCAAGAAAGGTTTCAAAATTTGACGAAGTCCAACCCTTCAGGGAGTCAAGAGAAGGTCATTTTCTAGAAAATCTACCAACTAGGGTGGTATTCTGCATGGTGACAATTTTATTGAGCTTGATATCATCACCAAGTGTTAATTTTAGAGGCCCATCCCACTTCTTAACACATGTTTTGGACTTTCATGGCAGGGCCATATCTAAGGAGGGTTTTTTGGAGTCAAAGATAAGTTGTCAGGGCATCCCTAACATAAATAACTTCGAGATAAAAGGGATAATAAAACCACATGTTTGGGAAACCACCTACGATAGAGATTAAAGGAAACCTAGAGAAAGGGAGGGAGAGAAAAAAAATGAGGAGGAACATTTTCTTGAGAAGGGAGGGGGGTGATGTGTGGAGGGGGGGAAATGGAGGAACATGAGAGGACGAGGTGGGCTGCAAGAGAATTAATGCATGGAGAATGGATATCATGAGAAGGTAAGGAGGAGGGATGTATGATCGAGGAGCCGTGCAAAACTTAGGGAGGGGGGGAGTCTGGAAAACCATCAGATTTGGAAGAAGGTGACATGGAAAAAAAAGGAGAGGGACGTGCATGGACAAGGGAAAAGGATGTCCATATCACCATGTGGGGGTCTGTATCTATCGAAAAATCCAATAGTTTGAGGTCATTCAGAGGGTCTATCATCTATCACGACATCTAGGTTGCAGGATACGTGGAGATGCAGAGGTGGGAGGAGAGAGGATGGAGTTTTCATGTATATGAATATATTTTGATAAACTAAGTTTTCAATATTATTATACCAGACATTGTCATATCAAAACTTGTTGTACTCATTTTCATATATACATATGCATATGTCATGTATGTATGTGTTTGATATAATATACTTCACAATTCAACTCCATCCACAATCTCTTGTATTCTTACCTTATTATTGAAATATATAAAAAAAGACATAGTAATCTTGTTACCTTAGAGGAGCATTTGACATTAAATATATTTCACTATCTAAATTTCAAATTCTAATAAAATTACATAGATCAATTAGTCTTAGTGGATGTTAATCATCATCATCATCACTCATATATATATATATATATAATGAGGTAATGATACAAGAATTTATAGGTGGAGTTGAATATGATGATATATGCATTTGACATTAAATCTATTTCAAATTCTAATCAAATTGCATAATATACAACATATTGTTCATTTTTTTCTACTTCAATTATTAAGAAAGATCATTCCTCTTATATTTTTCTATAAGTCACTGATTGGATTCGATTTTATACATTTCTCTCTCTTGTTTTTTCATCCTTATCTAATTCTTTATTGAATTATTTTTCATTTAAAATAGAAAAATATCAATATAAAAAAATTTAAATAACATATCAAAATGGTAAAAAAAAAACACCTAATAACATTCCCATCTAGAATATTAAATCCAAACAACATATTTGCACCCAAGCCCAAAAAACAAAGCCACAAAATTGTTTTAAAATTTCAAAGGAGTTATAATGAAAACAACATAAATTCAAAGTTCTCAAATAAAGTTCTCAAATATAACTAGTGTTATTCAAGCTTTGAGGGGCCTTCTAAGTGGTATTTTGGCCCATCCATATTCTATAAAGAAGGGTTTTTCTCTCACCATCCTCACCAAGGTTTAATTACAGTGAATCTTCAAGTCTCCTGTGAATAAAGTTCACTCTCCTTCAAAAAAAAGCCAGTATCCACTTAGGATCAATTCATCTTCATATCTCCCATCCCCTTACCAGTTCATAGTTTTCATAGCATATACCATACTTGATAAGTTAAAAGTAAAATATGTTATGGATGATATTTTCTCTAGAAAACCCACCAGTAGGGTAGACCAAGGTAAGGTAAGCTAGCTCCCATCAAACTCGCCAAAGTAGAAAGGTAATCCAGGGAGGAAACTTTGAGATATTATAAAGGTTTTCATGGAAACATAAAGTTTGAAGTAAAGGAAATGGAACAAAGAGTCGGGGAGAAAAGATGCATCACCTAATCTAAAGACATTGATGCATAAATTATGTCTTGGATCCAAGATATAGAGTTTTATAGAGGTCGTGATAAAAAATATTTTAGGAAAACCAACTTTATTGGCACACCAAATCCGTTGTAGCTCAATTAGTTCAACATAGCTCCAGGTAAATCAAAACCTTTGGTAACCATTTGGTGAAGGATATAGGTGTACATAAAATCACAGACAAAAATGTACAAGGCCCTAATCAAACTCCTATGGGATATGGAGACATTGAGGCGGGCGTAACAATAGGCATACAATTGTGTAGATCCAGAAAACATGGTTGAATCCACCCAAGTACCCTTTCATGTCATTTCAAATACTAAGTAACAAGACTTGTAATGTCCCCTAGCCCAATCGAGGGACATTACAGTGTGTAATACTCATAAAAACAAAAGTTTATGCTAACTAATTAATTTCCTGTAGCTTTTAGTTGCGAATTTAAGCCATATTTAACTGCTAACTATTAATATCATTTACATGCATCTACAACATTTTAAAACAGACATGAAATGAAAATAATGAACATCATTATAGTAAAATATAAAATTGTTCTCATACTCAGAGTAAAACACAACAATTAAACACATAATATAACACAACAACAAGACAAAACACTTATATTATGAGAATGTTTGTGCAACCAAATGCTTGGGATGAAAGTTCCACCCAATATCCAGTCACCCCCAATCTAAAGCTACTAATCCATAAAACAGGGTGGTCTCTCAATGTCCACTCACAACTCATAAAACTCACAACCCACTAGTATCTTCCTACAACTATCTAAATTTTCCACCAACTCTCTTCCTCTTTACCTTCCCAACCCAAGGAATGTAACCCTTCATTGCTATCAGTCGTTTAGTTGTCCCATTCATTTATTAGTGTCTCTCTCGAATAGGTAACCAATAATCTCTCATCTTGGAACTGAAGGGAACTTACTGCCAGGAAAACTACCAACAAACAACAATAAACACTTATTATTATAGTGCAACTCACTTACGAGTTCACTCTTAAGGCCTGAAAGCCTGTATATTCAGTATTCAACTATAAAACACTCCATATACTCTCCAACATTCTCTATAATTCTCCCTCCATGGTTTCACCAAATCCAATCTCTCTTCATTGCTCTCTACTTGCTCCTCGTGCACCAAAACTCAATGTGAATTTTTTTGTAGCTATCCATACAAATTTCCTCTCTTTGGCTTACTGGATTTATTCATAAACTTCCCTAAGCTAATTGTACTCATCCCCCATGTTCCCAATAACTTTGGGATGTGACCATTCACATCCACCCTCTTACATGTATTTAATGATTGGATTTGGGAACACCCAATCAGAAGTTAGAAGGATCATATATCAATATCAAATTAGGAAAATAGGTTGAATTAATATACATGGGTGATTTCCCCTTGGACTCCTCTTGAACATTATCCCTGACTCTCCCCCCCTCTTCTGGATTAATTCATCCCCATCTCTTTCCATGTCTCCTTAGTATCTGACATCACATTTTTATTATTAAAAACATAGAACTACAATTCTCCTATACATCGCTTGGTTGTAGCCACACATTATATCTACATTAAGCATTAATTAAACTATGTATTATAGTGGGGATGTTACATTCCCCCTCCCCTACAATTGTGATTCATCCTCGGTTCACATTATTCTGATATACATATACAATTTACATCACAATAATTTATGAAATTAAATTATGCAATCTAACAACTCCATCAGTAGTTCTAACCAAAATATCCTATTCCTATGAACCCGCAAACCCAAGGAATACATCATTCATTAATCAAGGATAACCCAAGGAATGTTCCTTTCTTTTATCAGCCCCCCCAACATATTTGGATAGGACTATGAGATCTGGTTTCAGAACTCTAGTTGCTCAAAATGGAGTCTTGCATTTTGTTTTCTTCAAAATTGACAAAAAACTATGGGTATTCTTCCCGCATGTTTTCTTCATGTTCCCATGTATCATCTTCAAGACTATAGCATGTCCATTGAATCTTTACCATCCCTATGGATTTGTTCCTAGGCACTTTTAATTTCCATTTCAAGATGCGTACCAGCTCCACCGGGAAATCCCCTTCCTGCTCCACTTGGATCACATTCCAATCAATTATGTGGTTAGGGTTAGGAACATATTTCTTTAATAATGACACATGAAATACATTATGAACTCTCATGGATGCAGGAAATCATAGCTTCTATGAAATTGTCCCTATGTTTTATAATATTTCAAAAGGTCCACAATATCTTGCTACCAACTTTGGGCAACTTCCTAATCTCAACGAACTTGTTTTTTCCTTCACTTTTAAAAACACATGTTCACCCACTTTGAAATATCTAAAAGATTTGTTCTTTTCTGCATAATGTTTCTGCATATCCTAGGTAGCCTTTAAATTCTACTCGATCTTTTCCATATTCTCTTCCATTTCCTCTAACAAATTTGTCCCAACCATTGCTCTGTCTACTAGATTATCTCAACTTACTGGTGTGTTACACTTCCTTCCATACAATTATTCAAATGGAATCATTTTCAATAAGGCCCGATACCCATTATTGTAATCAAACTCAACTAAATGAATATAATCCTCCCACTTTGATGGTTGATCCATCACATAATTTCTCAACATGTCCTCAATTATTTTGTTAGTCCTCTCTGTTTTCCCATTTGACTCTAGGTGATATGTTGTACTAAGATCTAGATATGTCCTAAACCCCTTGAAAAATCCTTTCCAAAATTTGGATGTAAACTTTGGATCTCTATCCAAAACAATTTCCTTAGGAATCCCATGTAGCTTGGCAATTTATTTCATGTAGATTTATGCAATATTCGTTGCTTGTGTGTTGAATCCACCACCACCATGATGGAATCATGTCGCTTCATTTTTCTGGGTAGCTTAGTAATAAAATCCACTGTAACAACTTCTCATTTTGATTCTAGAATGGCTAATTACTGTAGTATCACTACTAAATGTCTATGCTCAGTCTTCACTTTTTGACACTCTAGAAATTGGGCTATGTAATTAGCCACTTCCTTCTTCATTCCTAACCAAAATTATTGGATGCTTACAACGACAATTGTCTTATGATTTCCTAGCTGTACAACATATGGAACACTATGAATTTCCTTCAGAACTGCATTTTTCAGCTCATTGGAATTTGGCACATATACTTTTCCTCTGTACATGAGAACTCCATCTTATTTCATCTCATAAGAATTAAATTTATGTTGAAAATTACCTTGTTGTAATATCTCTTTTTTTTAGATACTAATGATTTGAATTTGCTGGTGCAAAAAACTTATCGTTTGTATCATTCATGTACGTGATGATGGCTGCAATATGCACTTCATGAGCTCTCCTTCTGAGTGCATCAACCGCATGATTTTTCTCACCTTTATTGTACTTAATTTGAAAACCATACTCACTAAGAAATTAAAGCCATCTAGTTTGTTTGGAATTTAATGTTGTTTGTCCAAAAAAATGTTGTAGGCCACAACGGTCTATCCTTAGCTCAAATTTCCTACCCATGAGGTAATGTCTCCACATTTTTAATGCATGTGTAATTTCTACTAACTCTAGATCGTGGGTAGCATAATTATTCTCATGGTCTTTTATTTTTTTGGACTCATACCATATCACATGATCCTTTTGACTAAGGACTCCACGAAGCCCTTCCTTGCATGCATTAGTGCACACAACAAAATATTCATTTGGATCTACAATATTTGATATTGGTGCACTTTCCAATATGTCTTTCAGATGTTGAAAACTCTCTTGACACTTGAGTGTCCATTCAAATTTCACTCCCTTCTTCCGCAATGCAGTGATGGTGCTTACAATATTTGATAACGCTTTTATGAATCTTCGGTAATAAATGGAAATACCTATGAATGATCTTACCTATGTTACATTTCTTTGTGTTGGCCATGCTCTAATGGCCTCTATATTTTTAGGATCCACTACTATCTCCTCTGCTGAAATTATATTCCCTAAGTAGTGAATCTTCTTTTGATGAAAGATACACTTACTTAGATTAACACACAATTTATATTCTCTTAAAACTTTCAACACCATTCTTAAATCTTTACCATGTTCCTCTCCTAACTTGGTGTAGATGTGTATATCACCTAGGAACAAAATCAAAAACTTATCTAGATACTCCCTAAACTCTCCATTCATCAGACACATACAAATAGATAGGGAATTTGATAGTCAAAATGGCACAATCATTAATTCATAATTCCTATATATTGTTATGAATGTTGTCTTGTTGATGTCTTCTTCCTTTATCCTCACTTGATGATAGTCTGATCTCAATTCAATCTTGGAAAATATTTTTTCACCTTGCAGCTGATCAAACAAATCATCAATTCTCAGCAAAGGGTATTTTCTCTTTATTGTGACCTTATTCATCTGTCTAAAATCAATACACATCCTTAAGGTTCCATCTTTTTTCTTCACAAAACCAACTTAGGCTCCCCAATCTGACACACTTGGGTGTATATACCTCTTCTTTAACAATTATTCAAGTTGCATATGCAAATATTTCAATTCAGGCATGCCCATTTTGTAAGGTGTCTTGGACACTGGGGAAAGTCCTGTCACTAAATAAATAGAGAAATCAATGTCTCTCTTTGGTGGAAATACTAGGATTTCTCTAAAAACATCTTTAAAATCCATTGAGACTAGATGGTCTTCAATTCCTGCCACTTTATCCTTAGATACCTCTTCTATATGGGCTGCAAAAATATGACATCCCTTCCTAAAATGTTTTTTCAATTACATAGTTGAAATCTCTCTAACAACTACAACTCTTGGAATGACTTGAACCTTTCATTTCTTTCTTTCTTCATCAACACATGTGACTGTCTTGTTGTAACATTCTAGGAAAACATGGACTTTTTCCAACCAATCCATTCTAGTTAGACAATCATATGAACCCAATGGTATGATGTTCATATCTAACTTTTTGTTGAGTCCATTCATGTCTATCGAACAATATTTAACCAACTCATTGATTTTTCTCTTAGCCCCTATGGCTAACTGAACTAACCAATATTTATTATGATTACTCCTTTGCAAGTGAAATATTTCAACAATGTTAGCATTTATGTAACTATGGCTAGCTCTAGAATAAATTAAAATTTCTATGGGCTGGTTATCGATCTTACCTTCCACTTCAATCATGGGAGATTGATATTTTGCTTTCTTATTGTCCAAGGCTGCATAAATCCTTGGAATGTTTCCTCCCATGTATTCCATTGTTTCAGTCTCTTGAATGTTGTGGACCATCCTCATTGTTTCTCCTTTTTTAGGGTGGTCCCTATATAAGTGATTTCCCTCACATCCCCAACACTATACAATCTTCTTCCTTGGAGTTTTCCCAAATGAATCTACATTCTTGTTTTCATTTTGGAATGTTTGACCTTGTTGATTTGCTTGGGTATTATTCTTGAAAATGGGTGGCTAACAACCTTTCTACCTTTGATCCCTCTTTCCCTTCATCTTTTCATTCCAAGATTTTTGGAAAACTGGCCTGCCTATCCTTTGCTCATAAAGATGCCTTTCTCTCCTTATGGTTTCATCCAAGGTTTTTAGGTTATCATATTGAATCTTGTCAATGTAGAATGATGGTAAACCACTTAGAAACCTCTATATTTTGACCTTGTCTTATTTTATGAAATCAACATACTTCAACAACTCAAAGAACTTTTTCTCATATTCATGCATGGACATGGTTCCCAATTTGAGTTCAAAGAACTCTTTCATAATAATGCTAGACAAACATTTCTCTTGGAAATATTCTTTGAAATACCTCTATGATATCATGTTCTCATCAAGGTGCTCGGCTTGTGTTAGGAACCTGACCTCTGTAGCCCCTCATGTAGGTAGAATAACATATTTTCCATGCAATAAAGGCCAATATTAATAAGGCCTAGTAATAAGGAAGAATAAGACAAATGTAAGAATACCTAATTGAAGCTTCCACTTCTATAAGATCTTCCTCTAGATTGTTCTTTTGATAGATAGATTTAGTAAACATAGGAGTCGAGGGAATGAGAAGTTTTGTATTGAGAATTATTGTAATAGAGTGTTTCTCTATTGGAGGTTGGCCCCTCGAAGAGACAAGTGAAAATTGTTTCTTGTCATTAAAGGTATTATTTTCGTGATGTGGTTTACTATATTGTGTTGTTCCACTATTATTCTCTGCAACATTTTTGTTTTCAGCTATTATAATAGGTCTGGTACCTTACAAGTGGTATCAAAGAAATTTCCTTGGTAGAAAATTGTGGGTTATTTTTTTTCAGGCTAGAAACATATTCTGGTGTCTTAAAGATACAAAGATATCTCATTCAACACATAAATATGCAGTCAAGGAAGCATACATGTAGGAACTACAAGTGGTACTCAAGCACACATTGTTGGCCACCCTTGTAGCCCCTATTGGTACCCCTTCGAGTGGTAGCACATCAGACAACACTTGTATACAAATCGACCTAGATATCCTAAATCCCTTCATAGATAAACCAATTAGTCACCTAATTGCTATAGTGCCACCGAGAACAACACACAGGAAGATACTATCTAGTATAGTGTCACCGAGAACAATACTTGGGAAGATACTATCTAGTACCTGGTTAGTCAGGTAGTACGGCTAAGGGCACAGTCTAGCCTCCTTAGTTGGTTCCCTGAGATATTGGGATGGGTACTACTATTGGAACCTATAAGTATATAAGAGAGCTATATCATAAGGAAAACCCTTGTCTGTAGAAACCCCTGAATACCCTAACCCTTGAGA
>ML782059.1:6034-16576 GCA_009831015.1 Picea engelmannii | reverse complement strand
TAGTCTCCTATATATACCAAGGAGACATTTTCATTTTGAATCATCTTGTACTTGAACATTTAAGTGGGGTAGAAGGAGGTTGCCCCCTTGAAGAGGCTTATTATCTGAAATTATCTCTTTTTCAAGGCGTTGAGTACTTTTTTTGAGGTTTTCCTATGCTATTTTGATATTTGGTTCTTAACATGTTCATCCCTATCATCATCCTTTTTCCTAGAAAAATGAAATTGAGAAAATTGTTCAAGAATTTCTCTCCACATGCATTATCTGTCCTAGTACTAGCCCCTATTCTTCTCCTATGGTCATGGTACTTAAGAAATAAGTCTCTTAGAGCATGTATCCTAACTTTATCTCCCTATACAAACTCACCATCAAAGAAAAATTTATCATTCCTATCATTGATGATGTCTTGGAATAATTAAGTGGTGCACAATTATTTACTAAACTCGATCTTCATTCTGGCTACCACCAGATATGTATGAAAGAGGAAAAGATTTCTACGACTACATTTCAAACTCATGAGGGTCACTATGAGTTATTGGTCATTCCCTTTGGCTTGTGTAAATATCTCTCCACTTTCCAAAGCCTCATGAATCATTTATTTCGTCCTTTTCTCCATCATTTTGTCTTATTTTTTGTTCGACAACACAGGTATTCCAGCAGAGGAAGAAAACCTTCAGTAACCACTAACATAACCATATCAAAGATCAACACGCTGATGTTTTCACGTGGTAAAACCCATACGGGGAAACATCCATGACCCCAACCAATGTGGCCACTTGGAGCAGTTTATTAATGCAAAGAAAATGATTATAGAGAGATTTTACAAGAGAGTTTCTCACAATCGATCATTGACAAATTACCCTCCATTCTCTTTAAATAGAGGTCATGGACCAATCAGGTGTTAATCCATGGATCAATGGCCATTAAGATCGAGGAGAGTATGAACTGTCGGATCACTCTAGGTTGGGAACATATCATGACCATCGAATTTCCTAACTACAAATGCATACTAAAGAAACACACTATTGCCTAATGACATATTAGACCAAGTAGATTTTGACTAACTCCTAAGTGTCTAAATATCCTAACATCCCCCCTTAAGAACAACTTGGGATATGATTGAATGACTTACAATAGTGACACAATAGGAGAAGGAAGGAGGCATTAGAGCCTATCCCCCCTTAATGAAAACTTTCTGAACTCCTAACATAGATCGAAGTTTAGAAAACTTCACTTCTGTAAGAGACTTTGTGAAAATGTCTGCAACTTGATCTTCTATAGGGAAAATGAGCACTTCAATAACTTGATCATGAATTAGCTTTCTGATGAAGTGCATGTGTATCTTGATGTGTTTTCTACGCTGATGTTGAACTAGGTATTTGGCGAGCTTGATGGCACTCTGATTTTCACACCAAATGCTGGTCAGATGTTGGTGCTAGAATCCAAACTTTGAAAGGATCTGTCAAAGCCATAGGGCTTCTTGACTTGCATTTACCGTTGTTTGGTACTCTGCTTCCGCTGAAGAAAGTGCAATAGCCTGTTGTTTCTTACAGGCCCAAGTAACAAGTCCTGAACCAAGGATAAAAACATAACCTGTAGTAAAATTCTGATCATTAGGGTCGCCAACCCAATCTGAATCAGTGAAACCAAATAATAAAGGATTCCCCCCTGAACTGTAATGTATCATGAACTGAATTGTACCATAAACATAGCGAAGTATCCTTTTAGATTCTTTCTAATGGCTTTCATTGGGTGCTTGAATATACCGAGAAGCAAGACCAATAGCAAAGGAAATATCAGGACGGGTACGAGTCAAGTATAAGAGGCTAACAACTAACTGATGGTACAGGGTGGCATCATCTTTAGGAGAAGTACATGTGGCAGTAAGTTTGACTCTAGACTGGAAGGGAGAAGGGGTTGGTTTATAATCATCCATGTGAAAGCGGCGAAGAAGGTCAAAAGCATACTTAGACTAGGAAATAAAAATTCCTTCATTGGTTTGCAAAACTGGGAGGCCAAGGAAATAGTGCAAAAATCCTAAGTCTGCCATTTCAAATTTCTTATTAAGGCTGGTTTTCACATGGTTTAAAAGTTTTGAGTCACTACTAGTAAGGATAAGGCCATCAACATAAGGACAAGGATTATGATATGGCTTCCTACTTTCTTGGTATAGACATTAGGATCAGAATGACATCTAGAGAATCTAGTGGCAATAAGAAAGGTGTCCATTTCGGCATACCAAGCTCGGGGAGCTTGCTTGAGACCATAAAGAGATTTCTTAAGGAGAAAAACAAGGCTAGAGTTATTCTGGACAAAGCCAGGAGGTTGTTTCATGTATATTTCTTCTTACAAATCACCATGCAAAAAGGCGGATTTAACATTCATCTGATGGACCTCCCATTTATGCGAGGCAACAAGGGTAAGAACAAGGCGGATGGAATTCATTTTGACTACAGGGGAAAAGGTTTCATGATAGTCAATTCCTTCAACTTGGGAAAATCCTTTGGCAACTAAATGTGCCTTATGTCTTTCAACACTTCCATATGATGCATACTTAGTTCTGTAGACCCATTTACAGCTGACAAGTTTTCTTCCTTTTGGAAGAGATACAAGATCCCAAGTATCATTTTCCATTAAAGAAAGATACTCTTCATTCATTGTTGTATCCCAATATGGATGACCTGAAGCTTCTGCAAATGTCTCTGGATCATGAGTCTCTGAAACTTCAGCCAAAAGAGAAGAGGCTCAATGGAACTATGAATGTTTTCAATGTTGATCTGAAGGATCACCGACAAGACAACCAGTTGCTTCTCATGTTGAATAGACCCATCTAGGAAGTGGTGGAGCTAGTGTTGGTTCAGGTTCAAAGGACTCATCTGGAGGAGGGTGAGTAGGCGGAGGTGGATTTTCATCCTCATTGTCATCATCTAAAGAAGAAACCATATCAGAAGAAGGCACAAACATCGAATATGGCTCGCAGGCCGAAGAAGGCAGAACCGTCGAATTAGGCTCGCAAGACAAAAATGACACAAATGCCAAATTAGGCTCGCAGGACAAGAGATTTTCATCAAATTTAACATCTCTTCTAATAATAATTTCATTACAATGTGATTGAAGAAGTCTGTAACCTTTGAAATCTTCACAATAACAAAAAAATATACACTTCTCACTTTTAGGCTGCAATGCTTTCCTTTTCTCATCAGGAATGTGAGCTCATGCTATACTTCCAAATTGTCGGAAGTGAATTACATCTGATTTAGTTTTAGTCCAAGCTTCTTCTGGTGTTATATTTTTAAGATATTTTGTGGGAGTACGATTTACTATGTAATTTTCACAGTTGATGGCTTCTGCCCAATACTTTAGACTTAATCCCTTAGATTGGATCATACAATTATCCATTTCTTTAATGTGCGGTTGTAGACACTTTGAATAAGAGTGCTCACTTTATTCCTATGCGTATAACATATTAGGAACCTGACATAACTAGATTTTTCATCAGTGATATTGTGAGGCTGCATGGTGTGCCTAAGAGGATTATATCCGATCAAGGATCGGTGTTTATTGGATGATTTTGGAGGAGTTTCCAAGAGGCCTTTGGAACCTAACTTAACTTCAGTATTGTGTATCACCTGGAGACCGACGAGTAGACTGAATGAGTAAACCAGACCTTGGAAGACATGTTGCGCATGTACGTGATGGACCAACAAAAGCGTTGGGAAGAATTATTGCCACTGGTGGAATTCGCTTATAACAATAGTTAGCAAAGCACCATTAAGATGCTACCTTTCGAGTTTATTTACGGGCGATCATGTCAGATGCCTTTGAGTTGGGATCGGCTTGAGGATAGGGTCTTGGTGGGACTAGAAGCGATCCAAGAAATGGAAGAGAAAATGCAAACAATAAGACAAAGAATTAAAGAAGCATAGGATCGACATAAGAGTTATGTCGATGCGCACCGTGTCGACCGTAGTTACCAGGTTGGCGATCGAGTCTTCTTGTGGGTAAAACCGCATAAGATTTCGATCAAGTTTGGAAAGAGAGCTAAACTCTCTCCTAGGTTCATGGGACCTTTCGAGATTGTGGAGAGGAAGTGGCCTGTGGAATATCGACTAGCCTTCCCTGATTCTTTAAGGCGTATTCACGATGTTTTTCACGTATCTATTTTGAGACATTATATTAGTGATCCTACACATGTTATTGACATGAGTTACTTACAGGTATCGGATGAGGGGGCGCTCACAGCTGAGCCAATCTGCATCCTAGATCATTGCATTCGACAACTATGGTGTCGAACAGTAGATCAGGTCAAGGTTCAGTGGGACAACTATAGTCCGCACTCGACGACCTGGGAGGACGCATATGATATGCACCAGTAATTTCCATTTTTGTTTGATAGATAGACTTATGACACTGTGATACACATTATTTCGGCACTTATATACTATGAAACTTCAGGAAAAAGTTTAGACCAAGAGGGGGTGTATGTAACATCCCACTCTTGCATGCACTGAGTGAACTTATTCTTTGAGGACACTTGCTTGCAAGTGATCTGGATTATTATACTATTAAGTACTTGATTTTGATTATGAGGCATTATGGGTTGATGATATGTTGTTTTGTTTCATTAACATAGACATGTGCTATTGACTCGGTTTTACTGAGTGTGTAGGATTTTGGACCTCGAGCATGCAAAGGCATCGATGGAACCCCTTGGACTCTGGATCAAGTCAGGGAGTGGACTATTGAGATTTTATTGTTGTACATATGATATTTCTGCATTTGATTAGATGATATGACTATGGATATATTTCTAACATGATTCGTTGATGATGCAGGCTAATGATAGCTTGCTGACCAGACTCACATGTGGAGTAGAGGGGTCACACACGACTACCAAAGAGGTTGAGGGAGAGGTGTGGACAACATCCGTACCACAGCCTACTATCACTCTCACCATGGCTCAAACTGTAAGTTAATGACTACCTAGTTCGAGAAGACCCACGATGTCGTGAGGGAAGACTGTGACATTCGCTCATGATCATTCTAAGGGGTGCACAATAAGGCAAGGGCCTTATTCCTTAGAGGCCCTTAGTCTCCCACAAGATCATCTGGCGGAGTATTGACTCCAGGGGTTTTTCATGTCTACCAAGTTAGTCAAGAGGCGAGTGGCACCCTTGGAGCATGTAGTGCATCCTGAAGGGCACACCACGCAAGTAAAATGGAAAGAGGCAAGTGGAACCCTTGGAGCACGTAGTGCGTCCTGAAGGGCACATCGCGCAAGGGAAACATAATGGGGCCAGTGGCACCCTTGGAAAACCTAGTGTGTCCTGAAGGGCACATCTTATTGTTAAATAATAAATGAATAAACCTGTATGGCATTAGAACGAATACTGTGATGAGAAAGATTTAAAACAAATTCCCTAATAAAATGTCGCCGAACCTAGGAAATTAAAGTCTAGGTCTAAGATATACTTGTGATAAAAATAAAAATATATATTTATATAACAATAAAAATAAAAATAAATAAATAATAATGATAATCATCATTAACCATGTGACAAGAAAGGGGTAAGCAATTCTTTAATTTAAAAAAAAAAACTTTTGGGGGATAAAATTTAAAATGGGGGAAAAGGGGAAATAATTGTTTTGTCTCATATGCTAATTTAAAATTTATTAATTAAAAAGGAAAAAGGGAAAAAGATAATTTTCTACACCTGCCAATTTGGGTTTTAAATGAAAAGGGAAAGAGGGAAATTTAAAGAAATTAGGAAACTAGGAAAAAGTGGGAAACATAAAAAGAAAGGGGAAACACAAGGAAAAATCAGAAAGTCTAACTTAGTAAGGAATTTAGCATTTAAGAACTTTCTAAATTAAACTCAACTAGTAAATTAGTTAGGGGGGAAGTCATTAAAACTTGTAAGGGAATATGGAGACTCCAAGGAGCGATTCTAGGAATGATTTTAGGTGGGTGAGGAAAATAGGGGTAATTAATTAATTAAGAAAATTAATTTATGGTGCAATGAAGGGGATGGGTGACACATGTATGGGGAGGATTATTATGAATTAAATTATTAAAAATAAATTAAATGGAAATTAGGGAAATTAAATGACTTATAATCTCTATATAATGGAGGGAGGAGAAGGATGATGGATCTCTTCTGTTATGCACAACATTACGCTGTAGAATTTCAGACTTGAATGACTTAGCTTGTGGGAGTTGGGATACCCAACTCGGTGAGGAGTGGTAGCTCAGACTTGCGAGGTGAGTTGGGAGCTAGTTGATTCTCTTGTTAGTGTGCGTGGTCATTTTGCGGCTCAAGGGGCTAAGGATGGGGAAGAGTACCCCTAGCGTTGGATGGGAGATACCGGTGAAGTCTCATCAGTCAACAAGCGGGAGCTGCAAGGAGTGTTCCAGACAAAAACTTAGAGCGAGATACTTGGGATACAATACACTTCCTTTATTTTTGCATGGTAGATTGTTAGTATGATTTATTCTTTTAGTTCTGTATGTTTAATTGGGTAAAAAAATGATTATCTTAGCATTCTAGTTAATGACTGAAATTTACCCCATAGCCTTTGGCTTGATGTTGATTGATTCCCTTGGCCTTCGATCAATGCATGTCTTGACCTTCTTATGGATTATTGATTTGTGATGATTGTGGTTTATTTTTTCCTTTGTTCCTAGCTCATCAGTCCACGCCTGATCAGTCAGCCAGGAGCCTGATCTACGGTTGTCACTTCGATGTTAATAGACCTATGGATCTAAATGCCCTGATTTTATGTGCGTGGATGATAAGCGAAGGATGTTCTTGTCAGTCGTCTACCTCTGTTGATTGTCCCTATATGAATGTTTTGTCTTTGCGCCTTCTATCGATTGAGTACCTCTACTTATGGTTTATCTTTGCATCCTTTGATGGTTTATCTTTGTGCTTGTTTATTTTATTTTTGCATTTTTAATGGCATAACCTTGAAATTTCTCAGTGCTTGGGTGGATAAAAAGTCTGTGATCCTTTCAATGAGTTTTCCCTGGTTTTAGTGGAAATTATCTTCCTTTTTACTATTAGACCACCACTTTCACGCCCGTTCCTCCTTTGAACAGCTTGTACCCCACAAAATTCTGAGCCAATACCCAATTCTGTTACAACAAATTTACCCTTGATCGATTGCGATTGAATCCTATTTACCTAGCGCTCGATTGGGAGGATCTATGCATTCATTTTTGGTAATATCAGTGTTTTGTTATGGAATGTCTAGGATTTTTGTTAACGAACCTAGATTTAGAACCACGATCTTCATTACCTATTGAGTGCTTTAGAACTCGACATTAGGATTGGGACAACATTAATATATTACTCTTTTCTTATAAAATTATAGGTATATATTATTGGGGATATGTTGAACAATGCCCTCATAGAACTGACAGGGAATTTCATGAGGAGTTGAGTTGCTCAGTGTTGATAAGGTTATCTAATGTCTACCTGAGTCATTACTATTTTCACCTGCATGCATTTTTACAATTTTTTCCTGCGTCAATACACGTTACAGGCCTACAATTTTTGTTTTCATATGGTTGTGTGTTGGGGCTATGACTTACCTAGGCTGGGTGTGTGCCTGTGTGTTGGGTTGTGATTTACAATGTTGAGTGTGTGCATGCATGTATGGTGGCAAAGTTTTACATGGATGCATGTTATGCACAGTTCCTAAAATGGTGGTGAATATATTACAATGTTGAGTGTGTGCATGTGTGTTATGGTGGTGAATGTTTACATGGATGCATGTTATGCACAATAAATTTTGGCAATAAATCTGGATGGGATGCCAGTGTTGATAGTACCCCTAATTAATGGGTAGCCCTTTGTGTGATGTGTTTAAATTAGTCATCCTTATAGTAATTGTGTACAACATGTTAATAGACTACAATACCTAATTTGGATACCTACCATTGTACAACCAACCAACAACATGGAAATCGCCTACCTTAATGGCCTTGTCTTGTCCCAATGGTTTCCTTTAATATTTTTAGACAACTTGTCATTTTTAGGATGGTCAATATAGCCAGACGACATGTTGAGATTTAATTTGTTCATAAGTGTTATAATGGTAGCATTCTACATTAATATTGTTAATGTTGTTATTTAATGTTAATGGCTAGTTAGATTGAAATTTTGGATTAATTTAGAATTGCCCAATTAGATTGTAATAATGATTAAAATTTGATTGGTTAGTATTGACTAAATTGTAAATTTAGACTTTCTAATTTGATTTATAATTGATGTTAGATTGTATTTACTGTTTATAGTTCTAGTATTGATTACTTAGGCTTGCTAAATTGATTGTATTTAACGTTAAATTAGAGAGTGAATGAATGACTATTTGTAAATTAGATGTGCCCCTTTTAGATTGGTAATCAATGTTAAAATAGAATGTAATTATTGACTAGTTTAGACAGGATGAATGGTTGGGTCATTGACGAAGTCATGTATTGGCTTGTGTCTTCCCTTGTTATCGTCCTCTGTCATTTTGTTGACCTGTTGTTGGGGTATGGGCATGGTTTTCCTTTCGGTATTCAGCTTCTAGCGCATTGGATTATTTAGAGTCCTCGGTCCAGATAGTATGTGTTGTGCCAAGGTTATTGATGTGTCTATCACCTGGGGACGATATGATTCTGAATGAGTGGATCATGGCACGCCCTATTGGATAGCGGCAATCGAGAACTTGGCCGGAGTCAGTGCGTTCTTTGTGAGTGTTGTTGAAGCATGTAAGTTCGCTTGGGCGCATGGGTTGAACGCCTTCATGCATTTGGTTTGCGCACCTTGAGGTTCTAGTCTTGTTCGTCAAGGCCATTATGTTGGGAGGGGGAATTTGTCCCTTAGCTTGTAGGCGTGTCTTATCTTCATCGGGCAGGTAGTCGTTCCTCCTTGTTTCCCTATGCATGTTTCGTCTAGTTTCCCTTGTGCCAGTGAGTGGAGTCATAGTTTCCTGTTTCCTGGACTACATGCTTGCATTCGTCGTCAGTGGTGTGGTTAAATTGTTGTCGTCGTCGCCTTCTTTCCTGAAAACAAAAATAAATTTGCACTGTTTTTTCACTTGTAGTCATAACGAAGGGGACGTCACATAAAAATAATAAAGATCGAGAATTGTGTTATAAATATTGAGAAACATTTCCATAGAGAGATCCAAACAACAATATTTTTCAAGCTTAGGCAACACTCACCCCTTTCTCCACCATGATGCACACACATATGGATGGACAGAAAATGCATACCACGACTGTTTAAACTTCTAAAGGGATTGTGCGATTAAGTAGCACAACAATTACATGTAGGTTAAGGATGTCCTTGTTGAAATCCTTTTTTAGTTCTCAATGCTAAGACAATGAATAAATCAATGGTCAAGAAGAAAAAGACCATCTCGCAATCAACAAAGAAAATATTAGTGAATTCAACTAGTGAAGAAAAGTGCATGTAGAACTAGGAACAAAAAGGAAGATTAGTCAACTGATTCAACTAGTGAAGAAAAGTACATGTAGAACTAGGAACAAGAAGGAAGATTATCCAATTGAAAAAATGGACAACATGACAATCAAAACCATGAATTGTAAGTTGTACACCTAAACGATTTGGGAAGGAAAAATTCTAACAAAATGCCTTCAATGCAATTAATATAACTTACTTTCATTCTAGTAAAAAATATATACTTGATTTATTTTATATAGATTGATGTTATATATGACTAAGAACTTTATAAATTGATTGTATTTATGTTTATATTTTGTTGTTAAAGAAAATTCTAGATGGGTGAAAACCGTAAATGTGTTATTTTCTTACTAGTTTGATATATTATATGTTTACTTTTCACTTTTTGACCATGTATATATGTTTGCTTTTCACTTTCTATGGACGAATATGTCTTTATAGAAAAATAATTATTCAAATACATCTAGATTATTAAGTCAATGTATATATTTATATTTATATTTTGTTGTTAACGAAAATTCTAGATGGGTGAAAACTGTAAAGGTGTTATTTTCTTACTAAAGCTTGATATATTACATGTTTACTTTTTAGTTTTTGCCAATGTATATATGCTTGCTTTTCACTTTTGTATGGCTTTATAAAAAACAAGAGTTGCATGACAGCTTAGTCCCTGCTAAGTAAATTTGGAAATGAAGATGATAGTTAACACCTTATAATTATTCATAATGATTACTTTGAAACATGAATAATGTGCTAATAAATGAGCTAGTTTCATAATTTTAAAAGAAATCATTTTCTTAAAATAATTCCACATAGACTCACAAGGGATGGAGAAAGCCTTATTGCTCCATGATGACACATAGTTTATAGATTTGTCATAATCGATACTCGACAAAATATCTTACCATGATTTTACTTTAATATAGTTGCCATATAGTTTTGGGATTAACCTGAATTTCCTTCTAGTTAAGCTAAGCAAGCCAAATGCAAATCTTATTTAAAAAATAAAAAATAAAAATAAACATTTCACATTTTATAATATATATTTTAATATATATAATATTTT
>ML782058.1:1556725-1587308 GCA_009831015.1 Picea engelmannii | reverse complement strand
AACTAGAGAAGATCATCATGATTAAAAGTTCACACAACTTGCTCATAACCAAAGAAAGTGCAACAAGGAGACATGTCAATCATCAATGTACCAATGCAAGAACCCAAAATCATGCTTAACCAAACAAGATAATTGCTACATCCTTGGACTAAAAAAGATCTACTCAACCAACCTTACCTAAAGAAAAGGAGGATCAAAGGAAGTAGCAAGAAAGGATCATCCCAATTAGCAATAAAAAAAATTAACTAAGAAGTAAAACCCAAAGAGCATACAACACCCATAATGAACCATTCATTCAAGTCAAGATAGTCAGAGAATTCATTTATTATTAACACAATCAATGGTGAGTTAGATTAATTTAGGAGAAGACATAGAGATCATAGTGAATACCATCATTTAAGAATTCACCAAGTCATCCATCATTAGCACAATTAGTTGGTGAGTTAGATGCATTCATGTGAAGACATCAATATCATAGTGAATACCAGCATTTAATCATTCACCAAGGCACCCCTAACATTTATGCGCATTTCAAGTAATAGAGTGAGTAAGGAAAACCAATCAAATAACTTTAAATCATTTGAGATCACCTATCACATCAAAATATTAAGCCACAAGGATAATAAGATGTGGTTAGTAAGGATTTAATAATTTTGGAGGGTCCCCAAGCCTTAAGGTCTGGGGTTTGTTGAGGGCCTCAACACAAGACAACATAAACTTCTTGGTAGAATTGAAGCCTCACTACATTTCCACATTGGCATCCCATTATTTTTATATAACTTTCACAACTAACTATTTTGACATGCAACTTAACTATGACAACAATAACTTTTTGTTCGCAAAACTTTTTTTTATTTTTCTGATAAATCCTCAAATCAATGGACTCTAGATTTTAAAGACACCCTGTAATCTATTGAATACCATTATATGGAAAATGAAGAAGCATGTAACCTATTATATTATGTGTCAATTCTCCACACCCTATTAATGTTAGGAGATCCTTCACCATGGAAGCATTCTACTTTTAAAAACCATTAACCACCTCAGGATCTAGATCCGAAGGCTTAAATATTTGAAAAAGCATAGTAAGAACTAGTTAACAATCTATGTACCATTCAAGTCATCTAGTGAAGAAAATTACACTGCAATTTCATTCCCTAACCAATATTATCAGTAACTACTCCCAATCCACTAGTCACATTTAAATAATTGGATGCTACAAATTCACCAATAGAAAACAAAAAAACAACAATTGTATGCAAGGAAAACAATGTAGCAATTCATTCTCACTTATCACTAAGTATTACAAGGAAAAAATTGGAGTATTAGATCGGAAAATAGAATAAAAAGAAGCTAGTGACAAATTCCAAATGCTTCATATTTGATAAATGCAACCCCAATGGTATCTTAAAGTGGTCAATATTGAAGCCAAGAAAAAAACCAAAAATATTGTGCAATCAAAGGCAAGAACTATAATATCTGACAAAATATGCCAAATATTATAATAATAAATGCATGGCTTCAAGGAACTTATGTAACATTTAGATTTCACCGACCACATTTTCATAACGCTGATTATTCTTTGAGGACACTTGCGTGGAAGTGATCCGACTAAACATGGTACTATTTGATTATCTGATTTGGTTTATGAGTTAAATAGATGTTATATTTGAGTATTGAATTTGTTATGTTATTAATATTGACGTATAACATTGGCATGTATTATGATGAGGTTTCCTGAGTGTGCAGGAAACATGACAAGATGGGGATGTTGATGGCATCGAAAGAATTCCTTGGACTCTGGATTGAGTCAGGGAGTGGACTATAGTCTTTGATTATGAGTACTTGATTTTATTTTTTTACGCATGTGTTATGAGGATGATTTCAGTTATGGATTTCATGTATGAGAGTTATTAATATTATTTTTTGCAGTGGATGCAGGCATGGTGACGCTTGCTAATCCGACTCACATATGGAGTAAAGGGGTCATACACAAATATCAAATAGATTAGGGAGAAGTGTGGCAGCATCCCTGTCACATCCTAATAACACTCTCATCGTGACCCGAACTGAAGGTTAATGAGTACCTTGTTCCTGAGAGATTCACAATGTTGTGAGGGCATAATGAGACAGTCGCTCATGAGGATTTTTGTGGAGCGCATAATAAGCCAGATTCCTTATTCCTCAGTAATCCCTTAGTCTCACACAAGGTCAACAAGTGGAGTACTGACTCCAAGCGTCGGGCAACTTCTAAACTAAGTCAAAGGTGGACAACAGAAAGAATGGCGAGTGACACCCTTGGAGCACGTAGGTGCGTCTTGAAGGGAATGTCACATAAATAAAAAATTGATAAGTTAATAAAGACCTAGAAGACCATAGAGAATAAACAAATACTTGGAACTGATAGAAAAGAGAATATTAATTTATAAACATGAAACATAATAAATCTAAGTCTAATTGTTATGCCTAAATAAATTCTATAGAAATGGGTCTAAGGGAAATTGGACTAAATAAAATCTAAAAGGGGAGAAAAAAAATTAAGACATGTGCACAATGTGTGCATGAAAATAAAAATAAAAAATTTTAATTAAAAGAAATTATTCATGAGGAAGTGTGGTGTCAACTTAGAGTTAGAGTCCTAAGTAAAGCTAGAATATACATACTAACTAAGAGAAGACTCCTAATAAAACTCCAATTGTAAATTAGTTAGGAGACACAATAAAGGAAAATTTGGGGAACTAAGGGACAACTAAGAGAAAATCTAGGAACTAATTGAGGAGGTGAGAAAAAATTCAAAATTTATTTAATTAAAAGAAATTAAAACATGTGAAACTGGAGGGAAGTGTGACATGTGTTGAGGATGAATAATCTCTAATTAAATTATTAAAAATTATTTAACTATGCATGAATTGACAAGTGTCAATACAAATTTTCCTATAAAAAGAAGGAAGAGTAAGGAGGAAAGGACCCTATTATTGGATGACTAAAATGTTGTCAAAAATTTTCATGACTAGTTTACTTGTGTGAGTTCGGCTACAAGATTCGCATAAGAGGTGGAAGCCTCTCCTTGCGAGGGCAAGCTTGAGCTATTTTAGATCTGATTTTTCTACGTGTGACCCCTTTGTGGCTCGGGGGGCTAAGGGGGAAGAAGAGTACCCCTAGCATTGGCTAGGAGGTACCGATGAAATTGTTGATTTTCAAGCGAAAGGACGTGCACAAATTTTTCAAGTTGAAGAACATCCTCAACTATCATCTTTCATCTTGTCACAGTATTTAACATTTAGTGATTTTTAATAGAATCTTTTGTGCAAATTTCAGTTTCCAATGTTAATTATAAACTAATTTTGTGTATGTAATGCGTGTGGAATGATTGTGTTTTGTGGGCAAACGTAATAAATCTACAAATTATAATGTTTATTTTAGTTGTTGACGAAATTATATCAATTCCAATTTCCATTATAAACCTTAAATTAGATCCATTGTAGTCATTATTCCAACATTGATTATGATGTATAACAATCTATTTGTGTCTAAGATTGGCATATTAAGTAATCAAAAAGGAAATTATTACGTAAATTTTTCCTTGTCAAGGTTTCCTCTTGCAAGTAAAGTAGGGCCTGGTAAAGGCGTATATGTTATTACATCTGATGTGGATAATATGTGTTTCTGATTCGTGTGTGTTAGTAGTTTTATGGTATGAAACAAATGTTTATGAACAAGTTATGAGAGATTTCTTGAAACTCTGGTTGGTTGAGGTTGCAGAGCTCTGGCGAATAATGTTTATGTAAATCGTTGTTGCGTTATTGTTTTTGACAAAAGTTATATTTTAAGCTTGACATCAATCATAGGCATATCATGCATTCATTGTTGTGTAGCGCAGTTAGTTTAGGGTTGATATTGATTGTTAGGAGAAATATTTTGGCGTTGTTGACAACTATATCATTATTTTTCTTAGCAATTAAAACAAACATTCGCTGAATTTTCTTTGATCTTGTCTTTTTGACTATTTTGCGTTGGGATTTATTTTGAGACTAAATATTGGTTTTCACTCATGTCATTTCCATTCCCTATATTTTTCTGATAATTACATGCTATTTCTTTTAGATTTAATTGCATTAGTAAACTTAGGTCTTTCGAGGCTTATCTAAGACCGTAAGTATTAACATCTTAACATGTAAGCTTTTCCTTGGTGTTATATGTGTGAGCATTGTCTTGACCCCTTGGCATTTGTATATGTATGCTTTCTTGGTGCCTGGTCTTCCACAAGATGGATATGATGTTGGTTAGTGACTTGGATAAGGAAAGACACAATATTGATCCGAGCCACATAAATAAAAAAAATTGGAACGCGTGCTTATAGTGCTCTTGGAAATAAATGACTTACTCCTAATTGCATCGCGTCAATGATAGGATCATTAAAAAACAGCAACTTACGCTTCTAGCAGACTTAGTTAAGTTAACATTAAAACTTTCATTGATCAACATCTAACTTTTGTTAGGTGTGTGTCGATGCCTACCTTGCTAAAAAGTTCGACACCTATATTGATTTGTGGGTTCTCCCTTATTTCCTTGTGTAGGTGATGTAAGTGCGGTTACCCTGGAGTTACGTGGTTATTATTATTTGATAATTCATTTCTGACGTGTAGATAAACACCAAGTTTTACCTGGTTCTACTTCCAGTCTTTTCACTCTGAAATTGATGTCATGCAACTGAAGAACTAGTGTTACCAAAACCCAACTAGGAAGCATGTTTCTAGTTTAGTTCCTTTTGTGATATCGTTCTCTACTCGACACCCCATCAATACTTAAATAATCAAATTTTATCCACATGTTATATGTTGGGAACACGATAGGTTATATTTCTTCTACTGAACCTTCTTGTCTTCATGTTATGTTTTCTTTACCATCTTCTATTGTTGGTAACTTAGAGAAAATTACTTGATTTTGGAGTCTCGTTGGATGGTTCAACACTATGTTAACTCACCATAGAACCAACACTTCGTTGGCATATATTTCCTTATGAATATTGTTGCTTTTCATAGTACCATTATATTTAAGCTTAAAGATAGACATGAGAGAATTCAGTAACCTTTCACGCCACTACAAAGATATTATGGATAACATATCTCTGCTCTTGATTTTCCCTTAAATCCTTATGGAAGTTGTTGACACTTCTATAGCAGTCTTAAATTCTTTAACACTTGTGCATTTATGATAGGACTTGGTCTATGGTGGAATTACCTAATGGTTACAATTCAATTTTGGATAGATGCTTAGCATTTGGTAGCCTAGGTATTGATTAATGCACAATTGTTAACCCTTCTCTAACAGTTGTAAAATTATTTTATTGTTCCAACCCTGATCCTTCAAAGAATTACAAAATTTAGTTCTTTAAAGCCTTTCGAAATCGACCTTCCATGCCCAGAAATTTGAAACATGTCAAAAGGTAATTATCCTTCTCATCGGCCTATTTTCGCGCCTCTGAGTTTTTAAACTACCTCTAATCATTATCAAGAATGAGTCTTTCACTCTGATCTTAATTAGATTATCCTTAATATATATATATATATGAATGGAATGTGGAATGGAAATAATGAATAGATATGGTTGTTTTACATGAATGATTTATGTTAATGACTGGTATATTACTAATTTGACATTCATTGATTTATTTAACGAGTTTATTGAAAATAAACTAAGACCGACGTTTTTAACATAAATAAAATATTGCTCAAGTTGTGCAACCCCAAGGTAAGGTATATATAATGTTTACCCCTTCCGTTATTAGAAAAATTCATTGAATTTAGTGTCATATCCTTATGTTATCGTGGACTAATTTGTATTTTGCAGTTATCATGTATTACTAAATTACGTGTTTATGATATAAAATTGGTTGCGTAAAAAAAAAACATTAATTTTTACTCTTGATTATCTTAATGTACTTTACATTGCAATTGAAATCACTTACTCTTAGTTGATCTCTTATTTGATCAGTTATTTTTTCTTACATATTTTTTTATGTTTAAGGAGGGTCTTTACATATGGTATCAAAGCAAGGTTCTACTCTGCGACATCGGACTCATTACGTCTTCCAATGCACTTTGTTTACATTAAGATATATCACTAATCTAATTTGAAATTCTTATGGCAGGTATCATGGTTAGAGGACGAAGAATGAGTGGACGTCGAGGTGCGGGAGGAAGAGGTATGCATCCTTCAAGTACACCCACACCCGAGGGATCTGCTCCACAGGGAGAAGAGCATACTACCGAGCAGGATCATGTTGCAATGGGTGATGTTATGGGTATGATGAGGTCTTTTCAAAGGATGTCATAGGTACTGATAAATCGCCTTGATCATGATGAGGGAGAGGATATGCACCCAATGAGGGTTCACAACGCCCTCGTGTAACTAGTGGTAGCGTTCATAGAGAACATGAGAAAGTAAAATTTTATGAGTTTTGGGGTTCCACGGATGGTTTAGCAGCCGAAGCTTGGTTGGAGAATACGACAATGTGTTTTGCATTGCGTTATTATACCTCCAACATGAAAATCTGCATGGCGATTTTCCAGCTAAAAGGGAGTGTGCTTCTTTGGTGGAAGACACTCTTACCACAGCTGAATACAGCCATTGAAGACATGTCTTGGGAATTGTTCGAGGATCGACTTCGAGAGAGGTACCTATCTGATAAATTCATTGAGCGTCCGCTTAATGAATTCAATGTTTTACGATAGGGAAGTCATATAGTACTTGAGTATGAGGCTATATTTATGGAGTTTCTCAGATATGCTCTGCATCTTAACACTGGAAATTTAAAGGTGAATAAGTTTGTTTTTGGTCTCAATACAACATTCATGCTAAGGTGAGGATCTTGATGCCTCAGACTTTGCACAATGCAATACATAAATATTTTATCACTTAGGAGGAATTTAACAGTGGAGGTCAGGGTAGGAATCCTTCCATGCAAATAGGACAGGCTCCACTTAGAGCGTTGCAACAACAGACACTCGTTAGACGGACTTCTGGGCACCGTGATACACCCAGGGGAAAATTTTCTACATTGCGCAAACAGGATAATAATCAAAGGACTTCATACAAAACACCACAACAATAGTCACTCCATCCTCAACAATAGAAGCAGTATAGATCCATTCTCCAGAACAAATCATGACCTCAAAACCCTAGACTAGCAGATTCTTCTTCTAGATCTAGGAACACCGGCCCTAAGAACAGATGTTGGACTTATGGAGAACCCCACTATCAAAGAGATTGTCCCATCAAAAAGGAGAGAACTACTGGATCAACAAGACAGACAAAAATTGGAGATTTGGGCAAGGCCCATAAGATTCATGCATTGGTGATTAACCACCAAGCTAAGCATCAGTCTATAGTACTCGAGACTTCAAGTACGATATCAAATCAACAATTTAGTATATTAATAGATCCATGAGCTACTGAGAGTTTCATTTCTAGTGTTGTGCTAAAAAGAATTAAGGTGAAGGTAGTCAAACAAGACGAGTTTAGATATGTAGAATGGGCATCTGGAGCCAAACAAAAAGTTGGAGGAAAGGTTAAGGATTGTCTTATTAATTTGAGTGAATTTGTTGCAAGTGTAAACCTTTTTGTTACAACCTTGGGGTCCTATGACATTGTGATTGGAATTGATTGGTTAGAATCTCACGATGCGACACTTAATTGTAAGATGAAAAGATTAATTTTAATTGACAGAGTAGAGTAATTGTAGGAAGAAACCAAGGAGTGTCACTAATATTTATTACTTCCCTACAATTATAGAAAAATATGTGCAAGAGATGTAAGTTGTATGTCATTTTAGCTCTTAATGAAAAGGGTGACATGTAAGGATTGGAAGACTTTCTGGTAGTATCAAAGTTTGTTGATGTTTTTCCTGAGGAACTACTAGGTATACCGCCGAAAAGAGAATTTGAATTTACTATAGATCTAAAACCTGGAACAGGACCAATTGTAAGAAAGCCATATTGAATGTCGACACCTGAATTGCAAGAGTTAAAGATGCAATTGAAGGAATTATTGTATTTTGGACTTATACATCCAAGTGTATCACCATGGGGTGCACCAGTAATTGTTCTAATAAAGAATGATGGATCGTGAAGGCTTTGCATTGACTTTCGTCAATTAAATAAAGCCACAATCAAGAATCAATACCCGTTATCAAGGATTGATGACTTATTTGATCAAATGAAGGGGGAGACATTATTTTCAAATATAGATTTGAGATCATGGTATCATCAATTGCAAATCAAAGAAGAATATATTCTTAAAACATCGTTTAAGACAAGATTTGGACATAACAAATTTACTGTAATACCGTTTGGATTAATAAATTCCCCTGTTGTATTTATGAGTTTAATGAATAGGGTATTATGTGAATACTTGGACAAGTTCGTACAGGTATTTATTGATGACATATTAATTTACTCTTGGACAAAAGAGGAGCACGATGAACATCTGAGATTAGTTTTGCAGTGTTTAATAGAAAACAAGTTGTACGGAAAGTTGTCGAAATATTCTTTTTATCAGAGAAATATTCACTATTTGGGACACATTATTTCAGGAGAAGGTATCATTGTGGATCCAGTAATGGTAGAGGCTATTATGGAGTGGCCAGCACCGACAAGTGTGCAAGAAGTACATAATTTTATGGGATTATCAAGTTAGTATCAACGCTTTGTCGAAGGTTTTTCAAAAATATCAAATCCAATTACGGAATTGCAAAAGAAGAATAAGAAATTTGTATGGTCAGATAACTGCACTTAATCATTTCAGAAGCTTAAATAATTACTAACAACAACACTGATATTGAAGGTCCCTGATATGGAGAAGGAATTCTTAGTATGCATAGACACATCCAAGAAAGGACTGGGGGGAGTACTAATGCAATAAGGTCAATTTATCACATATAATTCAAGGAAAATAATAATTCATGAAGTGAATTACGCAACACATGATTTGGAATTACTAGTGATCGTTTATGCTTTACGAGTTTGGAGACACTACCTGTTCGGATGAAAATTTTGAATTGAAAACTGATCATAATGGATTACAACATATTTTTACACATAGTGACTTGAATGCACGACAAAGACATTGGTCAAAACTTCTAAGTGAGTATGATTTTGATATCATGTACATTAAAGGAACAATTAACAGAGTAGCGGATGCATTGAGTCGAAGACCATGCATTTTCTCAGTAATACCACTAAAAGTGAACCTTCGAGAGAATATTTTAGCATTACAAATGGATGACAACTGGTACAAGGAATTAAAAGACTATATCGGACAAGATACCATGATGATACCTAGATATGAGGGTTATCCTTTGGACCATAATAGAATACTAAGATATAATGGCAGAATTTATGTACGACCAAATGACGAAATGAGAAATTTAATTTTTAACGAAGCTCATCGAGCAATGTATATGGCCCATCTAGGACTCACGAAAATGAAGGCATGTCTTAAACCTTTATTCTTTTGGAAGGGAATGAAAACCGATATAGTTAACTATGTGGTGAGATGTCTTGAATGTCAGCAAGTGAAGGATGAACATAGACATCCAGCGGGAATATTATAGCCACATGAAATTCATGAATTCAAATGGGAAGTCATATCGATGGATTTTATTGTTGGATTTCCATTAACGGGAAGGATACACGATTATACTTTTGTAGTTGTCGACACTTTGACGAAAAGTGCACATTTTATTCCAATTCGTATGACATACCAAGCACCTGACATAGCTAGAATTTTTGTTAATGAAATTGTGAGATTGCATGGTGTACCGAGAAGGATAATATATCATCAAGGATCGGTATTCACTAGACGTTTTTGGACTAGTTTCCAAGAGGCTTTGGGCACACAGTTAAATTTTAGTACAACATATCACCCTGAAACTGATGGAAAAACAGAAAGAACAAATCAAATTCTAGAAGATATGCTTTGAATGTATGTAATGGATCAACATAAACGATGGGAAGAATTTTTGCCATTGGTATAATTTGCGTATAATAACAGTTACTAGAGTTTGATAAAGATGGCACCTTTTTAGTTTCTCTACAGATGACCATGTCAGACACCTTTGAGTTGGGATCGACTAGAACATAGGGTCCTGGTGGGACCAGAGGTGATTCAGGAAATAGAATATTAGATTCGAACCATAAGGAAAAGGATTAAGGAAGTGCAAGATCGACAAAAGGGTTATGTAGATGTGCATCGTATTGACTGTAGTTATGAGGTTGGTGATAAAGTGTTTTTGTGGGTGAATCTGCATAAGAGTTCAATTGAGTTTGGAAGGGGCGCCAAAATCTCTATAAGGTTTGTTGTACCTTTCGAGGTTGTAGAGAAGAAAGGACTCGTGGCTTACCGACCAAACTTACCTAATTCTTTGAGGCATATGCACGATGTGTTTCATGTTTCAGTTTTACGTCATTATATTTCAATATGTCACATGCTATTGATTTGAGTTCATTACATGCATCGGACAAGGGTGCTCACATAGCGGAGCCAATCTGCATACTGTACCATCACACTGGACAGATACGACATCGATTGGTCGATCGGGTCAAGGTCTAGTGGGATAGTTATAGTCCACATTCTGCCACTTGAGAGGATGCACATGAAATGGGTCAACAGTTTCCATATTTATTTTGAAAGTTTGATATATAGATTAGTAGCAATTATATTTATTGTTTTCAATTTTAGATTGTAAAAACTTCGGGATGAAGTTTTAAAAAAGAGGGGGTGTATGTAAAATCCATATTTTACTGACCACGTTTTCATAACATTGATTATTCTTTGAGGACACTTGCATGCAAGTGATCTGGCTAAACATGGTACTATATGATTATCTGAATTGGTTTATGATTTAAATAGTATACTATATTTGAGTATTGAATTTTTTATGTTATTAATATTGATGTACATCGTTGACAGGTATTATGATGAGGTTTCCTCAGTGTCCAGGAAACATGACAAGATGAGGATGTTGATGGCATCGACAGAATTCCTTGGACTCCGGATTGAGTCGGGGAGTGGACTATTGACTTTGATTATGAGTACTTGATTTTATTTTTTTACTCATGTGTTATGATGATGATTTTAGTTATGGATTTCATGTATGAGAGTTATTAATATTATTTTTGTCTGTGGATGTAGGCATGGTGATGCTTGCTAATCCGACTCACATATGGAGTAAAGGGGTCATACACAGATATCAGATAGATTAGGGAGAGGTATGGCATCATCCTTGTCACAGCCTAATAGCACTCCCGCCATGACCTAAACTGAAGTTTAACGACTATCTTGTTCCTGAGAGGTTCACGATGCCATGAGGGCAAACTGAGATAGCCGCTCACGAGGATTTCTGAGGAGCATGCAATAAGGCGGATTCCTTATTCCTTAGTAAGCCCTTAGTATCACACAAGGTCGACAAGTAGAGTATTGACTCCAAGCGTCAGACAACTTCCAAACTAAGTCAAAGGCGGACGACAAAAAAAATGGTGAGTGACACCCTTGGATCACATAGGTGCATCTTGAAGGGAACGTCGCATAAATAAAAATTGATAAGTCAATAAAGACCTAGAAGACCATAGAGAATAAAACAAATACTTGGAACTGATAGAAAAGAGAATATTAATTTATATTAATTTATAAACATGAAACATAATAAATCTAAGTCTAATTGTTATGCCTAAATAAATTCTCTAGAAATGGGTCTAAGGGAAATTAGACTAAATAAAATCTAAAAGGGGAGAATAAAATTTAAGACATGTGCACAATGTGTGCTAAAAAAAAATAAAAAAATTAATTAAAATAAATTCATGAGGAATTGTGGTGTCAACTTAGAGTTAGAGTCCTAAGACGAACTAGACTCTAAATCCTAACTAAGAGAAGATTCCTAATCAAAATCCAATTGTGAATTACTTAGGAGACACAATAAAGGAGAATTTGGGGAACTAAGCGACAACTATGAGAAAATCTAGAAACTAATTGAAGATGTGAGGAAAAAATCAAAATTTATTTATTTAAAAGAAATTAAAACATGTGCAACTGGAGGGAAGTGTGACATGTGTTGAGGATGAATAATATCTAATTAAATTATTAAAAATTATTTAATTATGCATGAATTGACAAGTGTCAAGACAAATTTTCTTATAAAAAGAAGGAAGAGCGAGGAAAGGACCCTATTATTGGATGACTGAAATGTTGTCAAAAAATTTCATGACTAGTTTACTTGTGTGAGTTGGGCTACAAGATTTGCATAAGAGGTGGAAGCCTCTCCTTGCGAGGGCAAGCTTGAGCTATTTTAGATATGAGTTTTATGTGTGTGACCCCTTTGCAGCTCAGGGGGGCTAAAGGGGAAGAAGATTACCCCTAGCGTTGGTTGGAAGGTACCAGTGAAGTCGTTGATTTTCAAGTGAAAGGACGTGCACAAATTTTTGCAAGTTGAAGAACATCCTCAACTATCGTCTTTCATCTTGTCATGGTATTTAACATTTAGTGATTTTTAATAGAATCTTTTGTGCAAAGTTCAGTTTCCAATGTTAATTATTAACTGATTTTGTGTATCTAATGCACGTGGAATGATTGTCTTTTGTGGGCAAACGTAATAAATCAGCAAATTATAATGTTTATTTTAGTTGTTGATGAAATTGTATCGATTCCAATATTCACTATAAACCTTAAATTAGATCCATTGTAGTCATTATTCCATCACTGATTATGATGTATAACAATCTATTTGTGTCTAAGCTTGGGAGATTAAGTAATCATAAAAAAAATTATTCCGTAAATTTTTTCCTTGTCAAGGTTCCACTTGCAAGTAAAGTAGGGCCTGGTAAAGGCGTATATGTTATTAAATCCATTGTATTGTGTATTGGTGAATATTGATAGATTCTCTTGAAATTTAAAGAATATTTAATCGTATGGATAATATGTGTTTCTGATTCGTGTGTGTTAATAGTTTTCTAATATGAAACAAATGTTTATGAAGAACTTATGAGAGATTTCTTGAAACTCTAGTTGGTTGAGATTGCGGAGATCTGGCGAATAATGTTTATGTAAATCATTGTTGCATTATTGTTTTTGACAAAAGTTATATTGTAAGATGTACATCAATCATAGGCATATCATGCATTCATCGTTGTGTAGTGCAGTTAGTTTAGGGTTGATATTGATTGTTAGGTGAAATATTATGGCGTTGTTGACAACTATATCGTTATTTTCCCCAGCAATTAAAACAAGCATTCCCTGAATTTTCTTTGATCTTGTCTTTGTGGCTATTTTGCATTGGGATTTATTTTGAGACCAAATCTTGGTTTTCACTCATGTCATTTTCGTTCCTTATATTTTTCTAATAATTACAAGCTCTTTCTTTTAGATTTAATTGTGTCAGTAAACTTAGGTCTTTCGAGGCTTCTCTAAGATTGTACCCTTCTATGTGTGAGCGTTGCCTTGACCCCTTGGAATTTGTATATGGATGCTTTCTCAGTGCTTGGGCTTCCACAAGACAACTATGATGTTGTTTAGTGACTCGGATAAGGAAAGACACAATATTGATTTGAGCCACATAAATAAAAATGTATGGAATGAGTGCTTACAGTGCTCTTGAAAATAAATGACTTACTCCTAATTGCACGACGTCGGCGATAGGATCATTAACAAACTAACACTTACGCTTCTGGTAGACTTAGTTAATTTAACGTTAAAACTTTAACTGATCAAGGTCTAACTTTTGGTAGGTGTGTGTTGATGCCTACATTGCTAAAAAGTTCGACACTTGTACTGATTCATGGGTTCTCCTTTATCGCCTTGTGTCGGTGAGGTAAGTGTGGTTACACAAGAGTTACATGGTTATTATTATTTGATAAATTAAGTCTGGCATGTAGTTTTCCACCAATTTTTACCTGGGTCTATGTCCAGTCTTTTCCCTCTAAAAGTGATGCCATGCAACTGAAGAACTAGTGTTACCGGAACTTGACTAGGAAGCATGTTTCTAATTCAGTTCCTTTTGTGATCATGTTCTCTACTCGACACTCCATCGGTACTTAAATAATCAAATCTTATCCACATGTTATATATTGGGAACGCGGTAGGTTGTATTTCTTCTACTGAACCTTCTTGTCTTCATGTTATGTTTCCTTTACCATCTTATGTTGCTAGTAAATTAGGGCGGATTACTTGATTTTGGAGTCTCAGTGGATGGTTCAACACTTTGTTAACTCACCATAGAACCAACATTTTGTTAGCATATATTTCCTTATGAACGTCGTTGATTTTTACAGTACCATTCTATTTAAGCTTAAAGATAGAGATGAGAGAATTCAGTAACCTTTCACGCCACTGCGAAGCTACTATGGATGACATATCTCGGCTCTTCATTTTCCCTTAAATCCTTCTGGAAGTTGCTAACACTTATGTAGCAGTCTTATATTCTTTAACACTTGTGCATTTATGATATGAATTGGTCTATGGTGGAATTACTTGATGGTTACAATTCGATTTTGGATAGTTGCTTAGCATTTGGTAGCCTAGGTATTGATTAATGCACAATTGTTAACTCTTCTCTAACAGTCGTAAAAAAAATTATTGTTCCAACCTTGATCCTTCAAAGAATTGCGAAATTTATTTCTTTAAATCCTTTCGAAATCAGCCTTTCATGACTAGAATTTTGAAACGTATCAAAAGGTAATTATCCTTCTCACCGGTCTATTTTCGTGCCTCTGATTTTTTAAACTACCTCTAATCATTATTAAGAATGAGTCTTTCACTTCAATCTTAATTAGATTCTCCTTAATATATATATATATATATATATATGATTTGTACTACATCAGATAGAACTTATATATGAAATTTCACTTTCACGCACCCTTGAGTATATTATAAGTCCCCTAATTTATTTGAATCCAACTTTATATATGGAAATCAACCATCTTGTTGCATTAGTGCACCGAGAACAACACTCAAGAAGATTACTCTCTATTACTTAGGTAATTGAGTAGTACAACTAAGGGTATAATTGAGCCTCCTTAGTTGGTTCCCTAAGAGATTGGGTTGAGTACTATTGTTGGACCCTGCACATATATCAAATAGTTATAGCACCTGGCACTCCCTTTCCCTCGGGTCTCTAGAAACTATGTCATATATTGCTAGTCTTCCAAATTCTAACATAAATTACCATATTGAGAATTAGGGAATTTTTCAACACAATAATATTCATGCGAGAGTACAACTTCACCAAGAGTAGAAAAAAAAAATTGTAGGTCTTGCTTGCACCCTTATTTGAGGCCTAGATCAAAAGAATCCATGCACTAAGCTAATAATCATGTTACCACTCTCTAGTGAGTATTTTTTGTGGACCCACTCACACCAATACCGGACATCTATCTCAAATGACCTAAGATGCAGTGTTGATCACATTGGTACCACTCTCTAGTAATTGTTTCTGTGAACCCCCATCTCTATGGATACCACTCAAGGAATAGATCTATCCAACAAAGTATCCACTCTAGAAACTTTGTGTCATGAGTTGCAACACAAGATAGACCACAGCCACTCCTATGCTTAGTATAATATTGATGACATGCATGACAAGCTAGCCAACCAATCACTACTCGACTAGATTCCCAAACTCATGCGATGCATAATCGGATCCTCCCTTCACAACCCTTGGGTTATCAATGACTAGACCAACCTTCCCAAAATAAAGGGGTTGGATCATTCAATTGAAGTGGGCATTACTCCACCCCACTTGTTCATGATCAGATGACTAACATGTGACACAAACATCCTAAAGTCAGTCTCGATAAATTTGATGGTTTGACCCAACAGGATGGGTCACTTAGGTGAAACATTAATTTTACCTGCATGGCATCATAGATGACTAAATGAAACTTCAAGTGGGCATCTTATATTTTGATCCTAAACATTAGCAATGGTGGAAATCACAAAATAAATACCATGGGGGTTATATTTCTTGGACCCAATTTGTATTAGACCTCTATGCATGCTTTGAAACAAACACTCATTATTTGGAATGACTTACAAAGCTTAAACATTCTGGCATGGTTGAATTTTCCATATCCACTTTTGAGTAGTTGGTCATCCACACCAAAGGGATGTCTGATACTTTTTTTAAGGAATTTTTTATTAGTGGTCTGATAGAAGAGATACACGCACAATTTTTAATGCCTCATCCTACTACTTGGTTGGAATCCTATAAAAGAACCTAGGAAGCCCAAAAGGTGGTGATTTCTCAAATTAAAAAGACCCCATTTATTCCCTATCCTCATCCCACTATCATGCCCCCATAACCATTCCCTCTTAATCCTGTCCACTTATCAAGATCCAAAATTTAACTTGAGCCAAAATTATAGAACACCAACTTAAAGGTCTTTGCTACAATTGTGATGAGAAATATTCCCTTGGGTATAAATGTGAGGAGAAAAAACTCTTTATGGTCATTTTGGAGGACATTTTTGATGATGAAGCTAAAATTGTACACTTAGAGGTCCTTCATCACTTTGTTGAATACATTCCCCATCCTAATTTGTGGGATGTTGAATCATGTATCTCCATGCATGCCTTGACCAGTCTTTTTTCTCCCCAAACCCTCAAAATAATTGGCTACATCAAAAATCACAAAGTCATTGTATTAATTGATAATGGTAGCACCCATAACTTCATTCATCGACGTGTAGCCCAAGAAAACCATTGCTACATCCATCCTATGAACAACTTCCAAATCATGATTGCTAATGGAGGTTCTATGAAATGTGGTGGTTGTTGTCAAAATGTGAGGCTTCAAATGGGTGATTATTTCCCAAAAACCCACATGTTTGCTATGGAAATGGGTGGTTATGACATTTTCCTGGGTGTTGAATGGTTATGGACATTAAGTCCCATCTCCATGGATTTCCATGGGTTATACATGAGTTTCCAATAGGAGGGGCATCACTACACTTTCAAAGGAATTATAACTAACTCTCCAAATATCATCATCTCCCATCGTATGGAAGAGCTTCTTAAAAAGAGACATACAAGCATTGTGGTTTGATTCCATGCCATTCAATCCTTTGAGACACCTTCTCAATCCATTCATTTTGACATGCAGTTAGTCTTGTCCAAACACCAATATGCATTTAAACCTCCCCAAGGACTACAACCCTCCCGAGGTGAGGACAATCATTCTATTTTGCTCATACCAGGTAGCCTCCCCCCCAATCTACACATGTGTTTCCATCCATTTTCCAAAAAAAAATAAATTGAAAATATAGTTTAGGAGATGTTAATTGTTGGTGTCATCCACCCTAGTACCAACCCTTATTATTCACCAATTGTCATGGTCCTCAAGAAAGAAGGCACTTGGCGCATGTGTCCTACCTTTCAAGCTCTAAGAAAATTTACAGTCAAGTATATGTTTCCCAGTCTAATCATTGATGGCCTTTTTCATGAGCTCAAGGGTGATGAATTATTTTCCAAACTCAATCTTCTCTTGGGATATCACCAAATTCACATGAAGGGGGCATATATTCCTAAAACTATTTTTTTCACTCTTGAAATCCATTAGGAGTATTTGGTGATGGCCTTTAGCCTTTGCAATGCACCTCCCACCTTTCAGAGTCTCATGAACAAAATATTTAAACCATTTCTACATCATTTTTTCCTTGTCTTTTTTTATGACATCTTAATCTACAATAAAACTTGGAAGCCCAGGTCACCCATGTGGATTAGGTCTTACAACTACTTGTTTATCATCAACTCTTTCTTAAGCGGTCCAAATGTGCTTTCGGTGTATCTAAAGTGGAATATTTGGGCCATATTGTTAGTCATGATGATGTGCATGTGGATTCAAAGAAAATTGAAGCAATGAAAGATTGGCCTTGCCCCAAAAATATTTTAACTATAAGAGTTTTTCTTGGTCTCACTGGTTATTAATTTTTTTTTATAAGGAACTATGGTAAGATTGCAAGTCTTATCACAACCTTTCTAAGAAAAAATGATTTCAATTGGAATGATGTCACAAATGGGCCCTCCAAGACTTGAAGAATGTTATGTTTACAACCCCAATACTCACTCTACTCAGATTCACTAAGACCTTTGTCTTGGAATGTGATGTCTCAGGTAAAGGCATTGAAGCAGTACTCATGCAAGAGGGACAACCACTAACTTTCACCAACAAACAATTATGTGAGAGGCACATGGGAAAATTAACTTATGAAAAGGAGATGATGACTATTTTTCATGTTGTGGATATTTGGTGTCCATACCTACTAGGGAAACATTTCTATATTAAAACCAATTATCGCAACCTGAAACACTTCCTAAAGCAAAGGACTTCTTCCCCCAAGCAACAAAAATGGGTCACCAAAATGTTGGAATATGAATATGAGATAATTTATAAGAACGGAAAGAAGAATGTAGTAGAAAATGCACTCTCTTGGAATTGTGAAGAGGAAAGGTCCCTATTTTCACTCTCCTTCATAATGGAATATTGTTTGAATGATGTCAGTAAAGAATGGTTAACATATCCCAATATCACTAGCCCAATCGAACAATTCCAAATGGAATCTCATGCATGTCAGGGATACACTTGGCCAAAATAATAGCTTAAAGGGCATCTTTATTGGAACAAGCAATCAAAATTTAAATCACATGTGTTATTTGAACTACATTCCTCTCCCACAATAGGTCATTCAGGGTTTGTTTCTTCTCAAACATATAGATAATCTCAGCTATCTCTTGATGCCACCATGGTATGCTAGCCATGTGTATCTCCTTTGATGTAATCCAACACAGAAATGCAGATAATCTAGATATGGCACATCACAAGTCTTAGGGGAAGTCATGGTTCACACAACCACACATGAGAAAAGGATAATGGCACTACAAACTAAACATGTATAAAATTAATTGGCATAAAACTGTGAATACATAACAAATTATAACCTACACTGCAGAAAAACAAGCATGTAATCGACATACATACCCTTAGAAGATTGAAATGGTCATGTGATTTCAACCCTGACAAATGTTCTTCTATAGTGAAGAAATAGTGTAGTGTTAACTTGTATAAAGCAAGCGCCTTCAAACCCAATATAACATCCTTTTCCTTAAAAAGATCATATTTTTTCAAAATCCACAAGACATCACCTTCTTTAAAAGACCAATTTTAGTCACTGGCCTCTCTTTTGCTTTCTTTTCTTAGCCAATGTTTCTTTTTAGTATTTGAAAAAATAAGATCTCTCTTAACACACAATGTGTCACTATTTTTATGATGATACGACCTCCATACAGAAGATTAAACATTTTTGAATAAATGAATGGGATCTAGTAAGTGGGCATTCTTAAGATGCTTCTAATATGGAAGCTCATATAATAAATATTGCATTTTCATCCCAATGGGCATTTTCCCAACATAGGCATTGAAAAACTCATGATCATTGAACATAGGTTCCCCATTTGAATCAAATAATTATGCAATTTTTTTCTCCTTCTCTATGTCTTATACCCTAAGCCAGTCTGCCAATGACAATATTTCAAGTCTTTGGGTTCTCCCTGGTTTACCATTGAAAGTAGATGTTTCTCTTATATAAGGGTGGTCTTATGGATGGAATACCCCCAAGTAGTCATACACTGATCTGGATTTATGAGCGAAATGAAATAAATAATAGACTGAATACAATAACATAGAGATACAGAGAACAACAACAAATATCTAGTGAACAATAACTTCTATTGAATAAATAAAATAGGTTGAAACTGTAAAACTGCAAAATTGAAAACAACTTGCTCGAATGGTGTAGTTATCTTTGAGAAGAGATGTGGTTGCTACGTGCATCCGTCTGAGCAAAATCATTATAATGAGGCTCCAGAGGCCTTTTTAACATTACTCATGAATGCCAAAACCCTAGACATAAAAAAACCTAACCCTAGGAGGTGAAACACCAAAAGTTATGTGGGCCCCGATGGGTAAGTTGGGACCTCAACTTCCCAGGGTCATAACTTTTGCATATGACCTCCATTTTACATGCGTGATAGCTCATTGGAAAGGTCTTTCCAAGATCTACACATTATTTCTTCAAACTCTAACTCCATCTATAGTTTGATTGTGGAAAGCCAAAAAAGCATTGTTTAGGGCCCCAAAACGGCCCTAGAAATAAAAAAAGATGTACTGACATGAAAACTTCCAAAATAAGCCAGTTGGATTAGGTGGGAAGACACCAATATCCACCTGGCAACTGTGTAGGGATTCATACATCCCCAAAAGTGTAGAACCCACAATTACAAAGAATTACAGAAGAACATGCCAAACTAAAATTGTCAAAAGGAGCCAGTTGGAATAGGTTGGTGGCCACTAATATCCAACTGGATCATTCCTCCCCCATTAGGAAGCAATGGTCTCTATTGTGTTGAGTTCCCCCATCAAGTGAGGAATTTTTTGTTGAATTTCGCCCTAGGTGAGCCATTTTCCTTGGTGCAGGAGTTTCCCTGCCTTAACAACCCGATAAAGATGGATCCTCTGCCAACGAGTTCCCTTGACCTGTGTGTCCACTATCTGATCATTGGATGCATGTTCCATGTAATCAGGGTTGATCTCTGTTGGTGTCCATTGTTCTATGATCTATGAGGTGTCCAATAATGGTGGAAAATATGGCTGAAGGAGGTCCACATTGAACATTGGGTGCAAGCCAAGGAAGGGGGGAGTGTTGAGCTCAAAAGCATTGTCTCCCATGGACTTGGTGATAGTGTAAGGCCCATAGGGAAGTGGACGGAGATTATGATGGGGCCCTATAAGGCATTCTTTCTGCAAATGTAACTAGACCTTGTCTCCCACCTGAAACCTGTGCGGTACTTGGTGTTGATCATGGCACTACTTGTACTTAGTATTGACTTTTTGCAAAATCTCATGGACCTGTTGGAGGATCTGTTAAATCTGCTCAATTAATATGGTGGCTTTGTCGGCCTCAGACTGAACATGGGAATATTTTATCTATGTGGTTGTAATAGGTAGTTCAACATCAATGGGACCCAAGGGTTGGAATCCTAGCCCCACCTAAAATGGGCTATGGTTGATGGAGCTATGGAGAGCCATGTTGTAGCTGTGTTGAGCATAGGGAAGACTCTCATCCCATGTATGCGGATTCTTAGAGTTATACATTTGCAGGATAATCATTCAATTGACAACCTTTGTCTAGCCATCGTTTTGAGGGTGGAAGGTAGTGGATTTAGTGAGCTTAGTGTCCAACAGTGACCCGAGACTCGACCAAAATGTGCTAAGGAACTTGTTGTCCTAATCGGAGACGATAGTCTGTGGTATCCCAAAATGGACCCACACTCATTTGAAGAAGAGCTTGGCAGTATCTATCACGGTGATGCTCTTCTTGCAGGCTGTGAGAATGGTCGTCTTTGAAAACCGATCAACCACCACAAATACACAATCATTTTCTTTCTTGGTGGACGGAAAGACAGGCATGTAATCCATCAAGATGGATTCCCAAGGCCTCTCGAGAGTAGGAAGAGAGGTGTATAAGCCTTGCTTCTTGATGGTTTTCTTGGAAATGGCACAGGCATTGCAAGATCGGATATACTTGCTGACGTCCAGTTGAAGTTTTGGACAATAAAAATTTTTTTGTAGAACGACCAAAGTTTTCTCCATGAAAAAATGTCCTACCATCCGACTGTAGTGAGCCTCCCAAATCAACTTTGCATGCTTTCTTGCAGGAACACAGAGGTGGACCATATGGCATAACAGTTTGTCATGAATGTGAAAATTGGTGACATTCGCACCTGTACCCAAGAGCTGATAGGTGGTGGCGAAGTTAGGATCCTGCTGATAAAGTTGGGGCCACTCAGATGCCTCATGCCCACAGGAATGGAGCACAGTGGTGAGTGCAGCCACGGGAGGTCGATTGAGGCAATTAGTGACATGATTTGTTCTCCCTGTCTTATACTTGATGTTGAGATGGAACTATTGCAGGTATGTGGACCACTTCTGATGGTGGTCATTCTGCAACTTCCCTTGTGTCAGTATGAACTATAGAGGCTTGTGATCAGTGTGGATGATTGTCTCTTTCCCGAGATGCAATGTTTCCATTGACGACATGCTTGTACAATGGAGTACATTTCCTTGTCATAGGTGGGGTATTTCCAGATAGTATCTGAGAGTGTCTCACTATGGTATGCTACCAGATTACTATGTTGAGTGAGGAATGCACCTACAACATAGTTAGATGCATCAATCTCAATATCAAACGGTTGTTTCATATCGGGTAAGGAGAGTACTGGAGCTAAGCACAAGTGATGCTTCAAATTATCAAATGCTTATTGTTGTGCCTTCCCCCACGTGAACTTTTCCTTTCCACCACCCTTGGTCACTTGGTTGAGGGCCCATGCAATATGGGAGAATCCCAACACGAACTGTTCATAGAAGTTGGCAAGTCCTAAGAAGATCCGTAGATCGATTAGTGTGGTTGGGACTGGCCAGTCACAGATGACTTGGATATTAGATGGATTCACATGTACCCCATGTTCATCAACAATGTATCCCAAGTATTGGACCTTGTTCATGACAAATGAGAATTTTTCCAAGTTGGCATATAGCTTGTGCTACCACAGGGTGCTCAAAACCTGTTGAGGATGTCATCTAGATATACCACCACAAAAGAGTTGGTGAAGGGTCTCAATACATCATCCATCAACCTCATGAAATTTTTTGGTGCATTGGTTAGGCAAAAAAGCATGACCCGTCATTCGAAGAGACCTTCTTTAGATTTGAAAGTTGTCCTCCATACATCAGTCGGTTCGATGGGAACCTGGTGGTAGCCATACTTTAGGTCAATCTTGTTGAAGAAATTGGCCCCCTTGAGTTGTTCAAGAAGGTCATCAATTAGAGGAATTGGGTACCAGTTCCTAACTGTGATTTTGTTTAATGTTATGTAATCAATGCAGACCTTCCAGGTCTCGTCTTTCTTCCGCACCAGCACAATCGGGCTTCTACAAGGGGAGGAGTTGGGTCTGATGTGCCCCTTTTGAAGCAGCTCTTAGATTTGTGCTTGATTTCATCATTTTCTATCAGTGAGTGACGATAAATCGGTCCATTAGGCAGAGGTGCATTGGGGGTTAGATCAATTAGATGCTTGACTTGGCAGTGCATCGGTACCCCGATGGGTGAGGAGAAGATGTTTCTTTACTCTTCCACGATTTTGTCCACTTTCTTCTACTACAAAGAGAGGCTCTATGTAGAGGTCATTGATGTGGCGATGACCTTCTGCTTACTGTGAGCATGGATCACAAAGAATACAAACTTCCTGGTCTGTGAAATGACCTTACTGCATTTCTTATAAGAGATTAAAGAAATAGAGGTAAGCGATGCTACCCCTGGTATCCTGTACAATTGTCTACCCAAAGTAATAATAACATTGTGGGGTCTCGACTCATACACAACATGTTGCTTCCACAAATATGGTTGTCCTAAAATAAAATCACAAACTTCAAGAGGAGAAATATCACACAATACCTCATCTTTGAAGGGCTTGATGTCGTAGGGCAGATGAAACTATTGGCTAACACATAGATCTCTTCCTTGTCGAAGCCATCCATTGGTGTAGGGTTGCGGGTGCGATGTCATCGGCAGGTCCAGTCGCCTGATGACCTTTGTTGAGATCAGGTTCTTCCGAATACCGCTATCGACAATGAAATGAAGTGGAGCCCCCTTTACCCACATCTATGAGTGAAAGAGGCATTCCCCTTCCCCTGGTTCTTTTGGTTCGCTTGGTTGGATTTTGGTGGTAGCGACAGTGGTGTTGGGTTCAGTATCGATAATCCGCTTCCCTCCTTATGGATTTTATTCAGAGTTAGAATCTGCCTCTGACTCGAAATCTTTCATCTCGACCATTGGTGACTTCTTGGAGCGACATTCTTCGGTGTTGTGCCAAGGGATTTTATGGTATTCACACCACTTTCCCATGTCCTTCTTCGACTTATCATTACCCTTCTTATGTTGTGTCTTGGACTGGTTGTCCTTAGAGTGGCCATCTTTTCTATGTCCCTTTTTTTGTGGGTTGGGCCTACCTTTTCCCTGCTTCAACTATGAGGGGTTTGCAGATCCAAACTCTCGCCTCTTCTACTTAAATTTATGCTCGATCTTAACAACATATCTATAACTTGTACCCAATGATGCGATGTCCAGAAACACCATTTCTGTTGAATGTATCTATGCAGACAATCGTGGTATTTGAGCACCAGATGTTGTTCAAAATATTTGATACCCAATTTGGTGCGCAGGGTATGGAAAATATTGTTGAAATCTGGCACTGTCTGGTCCCTTTCCTGATGCAGGGTGGTCCATCTTGTGTACTGGTCCTCGTAGCTTCCAACGGGGTAGTACTGTTCTTTAATGGAATCCTTGAAAGAATCCCATGTGGGGGCGACCGCAAATATTGAAAATTCCTCTATGGCCCTTTGCTCAGAGTAATTATCCCACCAATCCTTAACATGGGGGACGACCTTAAGGAGTGCAAAAGTAATATTTTCCCTATTAGAAAAATTGTGGACCAAAAAATACCCTTTGAGAAGATTCAACCATTTATCTACATCATCTGCATCTATCAGTCCTTCAAATAATGGAATATCAAAATTTACTTGTACCTTAAAGGGGGTTGCATGGCCGCTTGATGAAGTTGTGTCTCATGTGGGTAGTCGTTGAAGTATATGTGCAACATTGTCCATAATTTCATTCATTTATCATGCAAGGGATTCCTCAAGCATCAATTTAAAATGATCTCCTACTCCATCATATTTCTTCTCATCCCCCATGAGTTGTTTTCCGGTTCGGTGTGACTAATCTTGCAAAGGCTTGATTGGTTCGAGTCCCAACTTCTTGTACCCAGATCTTGTCGGTGACATGCACGAAGAAAAATAAATGAAGAGAAAATCGCTATGATACCATTGATCTGGATTTATGAGAGAAACGATATAAATAATAGACTGAATACAATTACATAGAGATATAAAGAACAACAACAGATATCCAATGAACAATAACTTCTATTGAATAAATAAAATAGGTTGAGACTGTAAAACTGCATAACTGAAAACAACTTGGTCGAATGATGGTAGCTATCTCTGAAAAGAGATGTGGTTGCTACATGCATCTGTATGAACAGGATGATTACAATGAGGTTCCAGGTGCCTTTCTAACATTACTCATGAATTTCAAAACCCTAGACATCCAAAAACCTAACCTTAGGAGGTGAAACGCCAAAAGTTATGTGGGCCCTGATGGGTAAGTTGGTACCTCAACTTCTCGGGTTGTAACTTTTTCATACGACCTTTGTTTTAGGTGTGTGATAGCTCGTTGGAAAGGTATTTTCGAGAAATACACATTATACCATAAAACTCTAACTCTGTCTACTATTTTAATGTGGAAAGCCAAAAAAAAAAAAACATTGTTTAGGGCCCCAAAACGGCTCTGGAAATACAGAAAGATGTACTGACATGAAAATTTCCAAATTAAACAATTTGGATTGGGTGAGTGGCCACCAATATCCACCTGGCAGTTGTGTAGGGCTTCAGACAACCCCGAAAGTGTATAACCCACAATTACAAAGAATTACAAAAGAACGTGTTGAACTAAAACTGTTAAAAGGAGCCAGTTGGAATAGGTGGGTGGCCACCAATATCCACCTGGATCATACACCAACTTCCATAGGTGGTTGGACCATATATATTTTATAGAAGGTCCACAACATTTACATCCATGATACCCTTTTGTTACATGACCTATAATTTTATTGTATGTAGAACATGTTATCACTAAAGAAGACAATTGCACCAAATTAAGTATGTCAAATAATGTTGCAAATGTTGAAATAATGTTCAATGATGAGGGGGGCGTGAATCAATATTGTTGTTTTTTATTTTTAACAATCACTTTAAAACATTAATTTCATCAATACACAACAATTGATCAACTATGAAGTATAGGACACAGAGTTTTATCTTAAAAACAATTATTCTTTTAACTGAAAATACAATGTTTATGTATTAATTACAAGTTGCAACTTGTGAGGGACACCAATCCCTTTTGAGCACCAACTAAAGGAGACACCAATACCTTATTTTCAAGCACCAACTTGTGGAAGTTACAACTCCATGTTTCTCCAAGCACCCACTTGAAAGGAAGTTCCAACTCCCTGTTTCTCCAAGCACCCACTTGAAAGGAAGCTATAGCCCCCTGTTTCTCCAAGCACCCACTTGAGAGGAAGCTACAACTCCTTGTTGTTCAAGCTTCAACCTGTATAGGACTGCAATCCTCCCTAGCGCCTCCCTTCCACCCTCACTTCATGTGAATGTTTCAAGTTATTCATTGGACTTTTTCTGTATTTTGATCTTATAAATTAGACCATAGAGACACACTCCTTTCACCATACCTTTCTGTTTATATAGTCTTCCAATAGGTATGAAGTTGAACCATTGTGTCATTTTAATGAACCATTGCACCTTTTAATTTATTTAACAATAATGTTGATATTTTGTTATTGAGATTTTTGTTTAACTTAAAAGACTTCAAATCCCTTGTAAGTTGTTCAGTATTTATCCCTTCACTTGCCAAAAACCTTATAGTTGCAATGGAATGCATGGGATATAACTTCAAACTGATCTAAGATCCTATGTTATCATCTAAATCTTCCTTATCTTACAATGGCATGTGGTTTCCTAGATATATTGTTCATCATCGTTATGTTCGGTCGTCATGATTTGTTTAATCAAATATGCAAAGTAGCACCCATCGCAAATTTTTCTATCAAGCTAACAATTACACCGGTTGCAGAAACATCAAACATTATTTTGGTGCTAGATCTGGAAATGGTTCCCGTTTTTTCACGAGGTCAAACTTAGTCATGCCAATATCACGGTTGATTATAGTTTCTCTAGTTGATGGTGGATGAATAACATATAGGTTTATTTGAATTATATTTTCACGTCCGAGTTTATTTTGAATCTAGTCAATACTCAACATAATGCAGAATAACAAGGGTCATCCAATCTTGATAAACAGTGGACTCGAAATAATATAAAATAGTTTTGATAAAAGTGTTGGGTCCAAGTTTGTGTTGAATCTGATCAACTTCCAACCAAACCCAAAATCATTGTGGACCGTCTGATCCAATCAACGGTGGACTCAAGATTCTCAGGACATGCTTACCTGCCATACTCTGTTTGTCTGTCTGTACCATAAGCCATACTCGGATGTGCCCCTCAGGTATCTCAGGACATGCTTACCCGCCTTCCAAAAGAGCTTGGTAGGCTTAACCATCGCTTGACTCAGTTGGTTAACCACATAGCAAATGTTTGGTCTCGTGTTCACTAGATACATTAGCGAACCCACTACATGTTGTTAGACAGTAGCATCCACTACCTCTCCAGAAGTAGCATCCTCTTTCTTCCAGTTTACTGGAAGAGGAGTATCCATGGGTTTGCATCCCTACATGTGAAACTTACCCAATATCTCCCTTTCATACTTGCCTTGAGACACAAAAAGTTCACCATATCGCTGCCATATTTCCAATCCAAGGAAATAATGAAGGAGGCCCATATCCTTCATCTCGAACTCCTTTGCAAGGTCCTCCTTGCATGAGTGTATCAGTTGATCATCACCAGTCAATATTAAATCATCAACATAAAGAAAAATAATTAAAATCTTACCCTCCACCACAATTTGGTATAGGTTTGCATCCTCTTCACTTTTGGTGAAGCCCAGTCCGGTGAAATAGTTGTCTATCTGAGTGCACCAAGCATGGGGTGCTTTCTTCAACCCATACAACGCTCTTTTGAGTCGGCACACATGCGACTCATTGCTGAAGATCTCAAATCCTTCAGGCTTCTCTATGTACACCTCTTCCTCAATGATCCCATTGAGAAACATAGTTTTTACATCCATATGATGAATGCGCCAGCTCATCTGCACCGAGAGTGCAAAGATGGATCTTATGGAAGAGTACCATGCGACAGGTGCAAAGGTCTCATCATAATATATCCCCTCGATCTGTGAGAAGCCCCGGGCCACAAATATGGCCTTGTATTTCTCCACACTCCCATCAACAACTTTCTTTACCTTGTAGATCCATCTCGAACCTACCACTGATTTGTCGACCGGTCTTGGGACAATTTCCTATGCACTTTTTTTTACAACGGAATCATACTCCTCCACCATTGCATCAACCCAAGTGGGATCCTGCATTGCTTCCTAAAAGGAAGATGGTTCAGTCACAATACATTTTTTCATGAGAGCCATGTATCCAGTAAATCGATCAGAAGACTGTCTCTGTCTGCGCTATGAATTAGGGGCTCCTACATTCTGTGCAACATCTAGTCTCAATCTATCAACTTCTATGGTGCGTTTTCTACCATTTATAATGGATGGCTCTACATGAGTGGCTTCCTCCACTCCATGAACCTCCTCATGTGGTTGATCCACATCTTGAGACTCATCTTTGGGAACCAACAGTTCCTCCTCCACGTGCAAGTCTAGCTCCCTCTCAAGCGACAACCGCATGGCTTTCCCCTCATCGAATTTTATATCTCATCGCATAACAGTCATCTTATTGTTAGGCAAATACACACGATAATTATGGGGTGTTTTTGCATACCCCACAAATATCCCAACTTCAATAGTCAACTCCAGCTTCTTCCTGGTGTTCTTGGTCACATGCACATAAACAGATGAGCCAAAAATCTTAAAAAGAGAAACATCAGGTTTCTTACCAGTGAAAGCTTCTTCAGGTGTACTCATGCCAAGTACTCTATGAGGACAACAGTTTTGCACATAAACCACAGTGTTGCATGCTTTCGTCCACAAATGCATTGGTAGGCCTTGATCATGCAACATCGCTCGTGCTGCACCCATGATCGTTATGTTCTTCCTTTCTGTGACCCCATTTTTTTGTGGGTTATGAGGCCCTATGAGTTCTCTTCAAATTCCTTCTTTGTTGCATAAGTATTTGAATTCGTTGGAGATGTATTCTCCACCATTATCGCTCCTTAGAGCCTTCACTTGCTTCCCCGACTCTTTCTCCACCAATGCTTTAAACTCATAGAACTTTGAGAATGTTTGATCCTTCTTCTGCATGAAGAAGATCCAGCATTTATGATAAAATTCATCAACAAAAATAACATAATACTTATGTTTTGCTATTGAATCAACCAAGAATGGTCCACACACGTCTGTGTGAATTCTCTCCATGATTACCGAAGCATGATTCTCCTTTTCATGAAAGGTGGAATTTACATACTTCCCCATGATGCAACCCTTGCACTGATCTAACTGAGCAAGTGTTCCCGTTGAAAGTCCAGTAGATATTTGCTGCATGATTTTCAAGGCTCCATGATGAAGATGGCCCAATCGCCTGTGCCATAATTCGCCCTCATCCCGACTCACCACTTTTTTTGCCTTGCCCATCATGGTAGTGCAACCATCTACCTCCAGCTTGTAGAGATTCTTAACTCGAATCCCTATCTTCTTGACTTGACCCATTGTTTTATGTCGCAAGAAATCTTTTCCATCACTGAAAACAATGTCATAGCCTCTGTCCTCCAACATTGCGACTGATACCAAGTTTTTCTTCAGACCTGGAACATGCATAACATATTTCAATTGAAATGGTTTCCCTGACTCCCTCTGAAAGGTAATGGTACCAATGCCAGTCGCACTGTATCATCCATCGTTGCCCATCTCAATATGCATTTTGAGATCTTTCTCCTCCAAGTCACTGAAAAGCTCCTTATTTCCCATCATGTGGAAGGAAGTGCCACTATCCAAATACCACACCGATCCCAATGCACTTGATTCCATGCATGTGATCAAAGAGAAGTCAAGTTCAAATTGTGAGACAAGGGCCTCACCAGTTGTAGCTCCAACAACCTTCTTGTTCTTCTTCTTCTGCAGACAGTTAGTAGCGAGATGCCCATGTTCGTGACAGTGAAAACACTTCACTTTGGAAAAATCCAGCTTCTTGCCTTTAGACTCGGATTTTGAATGGAATTTCTTCCCCTTCCCTTTCCTTGCCTTGGCAGCCAAAGAAAAATCATCTTCATCATCATGCTTTGATGAAGAGCCATCTCTGGTGTTCCGCCTGAACTCCTCCTGCACCAAATCCAACCATAGTCATTCCCAATCTGGCAATTTTTCCCTTCCATTAACAAAGTCTTGATAACTGTGCCAACTCTTGGGAAGTCCTAGGAGAGCCAAGCTCACAAAATCATCATCAATGACTATTATTCCCACACTCCCCAGCTCATCCTGACATTGGACAAACTTCGTGAGATATATTGGAATGGAGTCACTGATCTGGATTATTTTCAGCACAAAATGAGAGCGGATATAAAAAAACATAAATATTTAGAGATATTGCAAGAGAGACAACAATATAACAGAGATATAGCGAAAATAACAAGAGTCACAGATATACAGTAATACACGATTTCTATTAATGAAATAAATGTACAGAGACTGTAAAATACAGAGTGAAAGACTCGCTAGAAT
>ML782058.1:1537979-1555220 GCA_009831015.1 Picea engelmannii | reverse complement strand
CTGTTTGACGACCTCTACTGAGATGAGTTTCTTCTGGCTTCCGCTATCAACAATAAAATGCAGCGGGGTCCCCTTCACCCACATCTGTGAATGAAAAAGGCGCTCCCCCTCTTCTGGATCTGTTGGTTCTTCTGGTTGAATTGCCGCGATCACGACAATAGCAGTGGGGTCTGTGTCGATGATCTGTCTTTTACCAGTATTTTTCAGAATCAGATTCTGAATCAGGGTTCGGCTCCTTGTCTTTGATCTCGACCACTAATGACTGTTTTGAGCGACATTCATCGGTGTTGTGCCAGGGGATTTTGTGGAAATCACACCATTTTTCGGTGTCCTTCTTTGTCTTCCCGTGACCCTTCTTTTCCTGTGGCTTGGATTGGTTTTCGGGAGACTGTTTGTTAGGGTTGTCTTTGTCATACTTTGGTTGTTGAATATTTGCAGACCCGAACTCCCGTTTGTTCTGGTGCTTAAATTTCTGCTCGATTTTAACAGCATATCGATAAGCAGCACCGAGTGATGAGATGTCCAGAAAATCCATTTCAATTTGGATGTATATGTGTAAATCCCCACGGTATTTCAGAACCAAATGTCGTTCGGAGTGTTTGATACCCAACTTGGTGCGCAAGGTATGGAAGCTATTGGTGAACTCTGGAACTGATTGGCCCCTCTCTTGCCGCAGTGTGGTCCATCTCATGTATTGGTCCTCATAGTTGCCAACAGGGTAGTATTGTTCCTTTACCGCATCCACACACAAAACCCAAGTGGGCTTGGCCCCATATATTCCAGACTCCTCTGTGGAACTCTACTCCCAGTAAGTTTCCCACCAATGTTTGACATGGGGGAGAGCCTTAAGGAGTGCGAAGGTGATCTTTTCCTTGTCTGAAAAATTATGAACAGAGAAATAACCTTCCAACAGGTTTAACCATTTATCTAGGGCATCTGCATCTATTTGACCTTCAAATACGGGAATATCAAAATTAACATGTACCTTGAAAGGCAAGGTGCCTCCAAAGTGGCCACTTGATGAAGATGCGCTTGATGCTATTGGCAGGTGTTGAAGGATGTGGGAAAAAATCTCCATCATTTCGTCCCTCTGTCGCGTGAGAGCTTGCTCAAGCAACAGACTGATAGGATCGTCTGCTCCATCATTTTTCTTTTCTTCTGCAATTGAGGGTTTCTTAGGTGTGCGAGAGCGATTGTCCTCAAGAGAGACAAGCTCGAGACCCAACTTTCTATACTCGGACCTCGTCGGGGACATGCACTGAAAAACGATCAAGAGCAGCCTGCTCTGATACCACTGATCTGGATTATTTTCAGCACGAAATGAGAGCGGATATATAACACATAAATATTTAGAGATATTGCAAGAGAGATAACAATATAACAGAGATATAGCGGAAATAACAAGAGTCACAGATATACAGTAATACACGATTTCTATTAATGAAATAAATGTACAGAGACTGTAAAATACAGAGTGAAAGACTCGCTAGAATGGTGGTAGCTTATCTTTGAGAAGAGATGTGATGGCTACTCGCATCCGTGAGAAGATGATTATTACAATGAGGCTCTAAGGGCCTTTTTAACATAAGTAAAATCCAAAACCCTAACCCTGGAAGATGAAAAGCCAAAAGGTTTGTGGGCCCCAATGGGGGTAGTTGATACGTCAACCTCCTAGGGGCGTAACTTTTGCATACGATCTCTGTTTAGGGTGCTTGATAGCTCATTGGAAATATCTATCCGAGAACTACAACTTTTGGGCCTCAAAATGGCCCCGTTTTCTCAAAAAACATCGTTTAGGGCCTCAAAATGGCCCCGGAAGTTAAAAACTGCTAAAAATAGTAAATTACCAAAATTGCCAGAAACATGTTTTGGGCCAGTTGGAGAAGGTGGGTGGCCACCGATATCCACCTGGATTAGTCTCCCTTCTCCATCTTTATCTTCTTGAGTTTATCTTTGAGCGCCAATTTCCTATGGTCGTTGTTGTTTTGGAATAGATCCGTCAAAGTCTTCCACATTGCATATGGTGTGACTTTCCCATGGAGGCTTGAGACAATGTGGTTGCGTACTCCCTCCAACAAGATCCTCCTCGCCTTTGCCACTTTCTTTTGCCATGCATCAAGATTTGCAGCGTCTGCAACATCTGGCTTAGGAACATCTTTGTCAATGAATTCCTTCAAGCCATTGTCTTCGAGTACTGCCTCCATCCTGTCCTTCCAAGCAATGTAGTTCGATTTTCCCTCGAGTGCATACTCTAAACTCAAGCCATTGAAAGCCATTTCGATCCTGAATCAATTGTAGCACCGAGAAAGTCTTTCTGCAAATTCGAATTCTATCCAATCACAAACTCAACTTCTGCAAATTCGAATTCTATCCAATCACAATCTTCTGCGCTCTTATACCATGTAGAAATTTTAATACAAATTATGTATTTCCTAGATTCTCCCGATCTAACAATTATATGCCACTGTTAAATACAAAATTGCTTCTACTAAAATTCTTGCGGAATTTAAAACACGATCACCAATTGCAATATCAAGAAGAAAGATTAATCACACATAACACAGATGTTTTACCGGGAAAGCATAAAGATAAAAACCCCACTATCATATATTATGTATATATCATGGATCATGAAACAATCTCGTACAAAACTCTAATCCAAGACCTCTTAGTACAATATACAATCGTCTCACATTGTCATACAAAAATTGACAAATTCATGTGCTAATTTACTGCCTCCAGACAACCTGCCTCCTCTGCGCAATACCTGTTGATGGAAATCCCTGCAATGAATGAATCCCTCTTGCCTAGGCTGCGCATTCCTCATGGGCACATCCAATGTGTGTGTGGTTGCATGAGTGCACTCACTAATGTCACAATTGATAGTCAAACTGTCCCTTTCACCTATTATCTCAACTGGGTCTCCATTGGATCTGACATGCATGTAGTTAACAGTGGTAAATCTTCATTTGCACGTGAGATCACTAATTGTGAATTAATTAATAATTAATTCACTAATCTCTCACTAGTGTAATTTCAATTACAACTAGTACAACTGAGCTTAACTCACTTAACTCAGTTAAACTACTTCACAACTCACATAACTACACATCCAACTCTGTTACAACTTCGAATCACTCAGTTACAACTAATTCGACTTGCATGTCCCACCAGTCAACCTTTGAACTCAAATTTCCTATAGCTAACTGATTTTCCACTTCANTTAACTATTTCCAAGTGCTCATTGAGAATAGACTAATATTTATTGTCCAACTATTATTAATGGATAATAATAGTCGACATACATCTATAAATAGAATTCGCTCACCATCTATAAATAGACATCATCTATAAATAGAATTTGCTCATCATCTAAAAATAAACTTCCACCTAAAAATAGCATGAGGCTCCATCCTAGTGTAGGTGCATAATTTTCACCAGGATCTTCTTGTTGAATCTCAACATCTACATGCATGAAGTTTCTATCTTGATTCTTAACCTTAGCATCCATAAACATATTAAACATTTGGGAGAAATGCCACTAAACCTACCCAAGAGCAAACCTAATAATACAAATGAAAGGACAAAGAGCAAACCTAATAATACATGAAAGGACCAAAAAAAAATGAAGCCACTAAAAAGATGAATAATTGTTACCATGGTTACTTGACATTATCTTCCTTGTACTCTTGACTCTCTAATCATAAGTATCTACCTACGTATAAGAAGTTCTCATGGACTTAGATTCCACCGTACATATAACCTACGTATGAAAAGCATTCATCTTAGAGAATAGTATAAGAATATAAAGATTAAGAGAAAATTAGTTGTTTTATCCTTTCAAGTTTCTACATGAAAAACATTGATTTTAAAGAATAAAAGAGGAATAGAAACATGAAGCAAAAAATAGTTGTTTTATCCTTTTAAGTTTCTACATGCATGAAGTTTCTATCTTGATTCGTAACCTTAGCATCTAAATATATTAAACCTTTGGGAGAAATGTCACTATACCTACCCAAGAGAAAACCTAATAATTCAAATCAAAGGACAAAGAGCAAACCTAACAATACATTTATGAAAGGACGAAAATAAATGAAGCCACTAAAAAAGTGAGTAATTGTTACCATGACTACTCGATAGTGTCTTCCTTGCACTCTCATATGTATCTACGTATAAGAAGTTCCAAGGGACTTAGAGTCCACCATATATAACTTACCTATGAAAAAGCATTGATTTTAGAGAATAAAAGAAGAATAGAAAGATGAAGCAAAAATTATTTGCCTTATGCTTTCAAATTTCTACATGAAAAGCATTGATTTTAGAGAATAAAAGAATAATAGAAACATGAATCGAAAAATAGTTGCCTTATCCTTTCAAGGTTTTACATGCATGAAGTTTATATCTTGATTCTTAACCTTAGCATCCAGAAACACATTAAACCTTTGGGATAAATGCCACTAAACCTACCAAAGAACAAACCTAATAATACAAATGAAAGGAAAAAAAAATGAAACCACTAAAAAAGTGATTAATTGTTACCATGGCTACTCGACATTGTCTTCCTTGCACTCTTGAGTCTCCAATCATATGTATCTACGTATAAGAAGTTCCAAGGGACTTAGAGTCCACCATACATAACCTACACCACCTCCTTCGACATTTATTTAGCGAGGCCTAGAAACACTTAGAATCCACCATACATAACCTACACCACCTCCTTCAACATTTATTGAGCGAGGCCTAGAAACACTATATAAAAAAAACCTAAATATTAAAATTTCAACCTAAGTTGTCTTTATAATAATGATCCCAAATTACCTTTAAACCATAATGCAAGACATTGAAATCATATATCTTATTGGTTTATATACCCTAATTTGATATGTGTGTGTCTACCTCTCTTTGGTATAAGTATAAATTTATGTGTAACCCTCATTAAAAATCATGTAACCCTCATTAAAAAAACCACTTTAAACGTTAAAGTAATAAAAGATAATTTTGTGAAGCAATAGAAGGTAATTTTGTGATGACCCCAAGCTATGTTGTGAGTAGACAAATTGGTACATACTAAATGAATAAATGCTATCTTCCCATGTCATAACAATTGCTAATCAAGAGTATAATCTCTAGCTATTACTAAATTGGTTGTCTTACCTCTCCACAATTAGTGAATTTATCATCCTAGCTCATATCGATTTTGTTCTTAATTAAGACATGGACATTGTCACTGATCCCATAAATTTTTAGGTTGTCCTCATTGCTATATCTTTAAAACAACGGTAGTAAAGACAAATGGTAATTCATACTTGAACTCAAGATTCATGAATCGATTCCTTAAGACATGTCTATGATTTCAATTTCTATTGTTCGTAAATGGAGAATTTTATTCTAGAGTAATAAATTGTGGACCAAATCTTTTATTTTAAGAAATGATCTTTTTTTTTTGCATTTCTTATAGCTCTGTCACATATATACTTCAAATTTTAGTGTCAATTTGTGGATTTGGTGTTCAATTAGTTATGTCAAATGTGTCTTTTAAGGGGCAGATCACCCTCAACTTTTGTCACTCAAGAGCGATTGACATTGACCATCAATTTTTGGAATCCCCAGCCACTTGTACCTATCCACCTATCCTCCTATCTCTACCCATGATTTCCTCTCCATGAGAAGACTTCCTTGTCTTCAACCAACTTGTTGCAATGTGGTTGTAACTCCATTCTTAAGAGATTATAAAACACTAATATAATCTGTAATGTTAAGCATAACCAAAGTTAAATTCTTGACTATTAATCAAACATCTCATACATGTATCACTACACACAACATTACCATTTAAACTATATATGTAAAATAAGAATGTTGTTAGTCTCACTGCAGTCATCTGTAGACTTGAAAATTTTACTATTCGTATAAATAAACGATTGACATTGATGGCTATGGGCCCCAAGGCCATTGGATTAAATAGACTATTCCACAACAATGAAATCTCTTCTTGTTTTGGTTAGGTTAGTCATCTATGTTCACATTCTAACTTTGAACAACTAACTACATGACATGTGATACATTGTGTTTCTCTAACAACGTTAAAAAAAAAAGAATGCTTACAACATTAAATGTTGATTCTACACCCATGGTTATATCAAATATTAACCCAAACCCATTGAGACTTTCCCTATGTTTTCATTTTCTTCTTTGATGTAGTTTTTTAAGATTACCAACATTAAACATCATATGTTAAATGTTGGTGACATTAAACATAACCCCAAAATTTGTGAATCATTTTCAATCAATTCATCTCAAATGTGTGGAGGCTCTTCAACAATCTTAGCTACATGGAAATGTCTATTTGCTACATTTATATTCCACAAACACAACCTTGTTAAAATAGAATGAGATTGAACCATGAGAAGATGTCTTAACAAAAGAATCTAAATACTAATCTAGTTACCTTATAAAATTAGTTACCTTATCCTTTCAAGTTTTTATATGAAAAACATTGATTTTGTTGAATAAAAGAAGAATAGAAACATGAAGAAAAAATTAGGAGCCTTATCCTTTCAAGTTTCTACATGCATGAAGTTTCTATCTTGATTCTTAACCTTAGCATCCATAAACATATTAAACATTTGGGAGAAACACCACTAAACCTACCCAAGAGCAAACCTAATAATACAAATGAAAGGACAAAGAGCAAACCTAATAATACAAATGAAAGGACAAAGAGCAAACCTAATAATACATGAAAGGACCCAAAAAAATGAAGCCACTAAAAAAATGAATAATTGTTACCATGGTTACTCGACGTTGTCTTCCTTGTACTCTTGACTCTCTAATCATAAGTATCTACCTACGTATAAGAAGTTCTCATGGACTTAGAGTCCACCGTACATATAACCTACATATGAAAAACATTCATCTTAGAGAATAAAAGAAGAATATAAAGATTAAGAAAAAATTAGTTGTTTTATCCTTTCAAGTTTCTACATGAAAAACATTGATTTTAAAGAATAAAAGAGGAATAGAAACATGAAGCAAAAATAGTTGTTTTATCCTTTTAAGTTTCTACATGCATGAAGTTTCTATCTTGATTCATAACCTTGGCATCTAAACATATTAAACCTTTGGGAGAAATGTCATTATACCTACCCAAGAGAAAACCTAATAATTCAAATCAAAGGACAAAGAGCAAACCTAACAATACATTTATGAAAGGATGAAAATAAATGAAGCCACTAAAAAAGTGAGTAATTGTTACCATGGCTACTCGACATTGTCTTCCTTGCACTCTCATATGCATCTACGTATATGAAGTTCCAAGGGACTTAGAGTCCACCATATATAACTTACCTATGAAAAGCATTGATTTTAGAGAATAGAAAGATGCAGCAAAAATTAGTTTCCTTATTCTTTCATATTTCTACATGAAAAGCATTGATTTTAGAGAATAAAAGAATAATAAAAACACGAATCAAAAAATAGTTGCCTTATCCTTTCAAGTTTCTACATGCATGAAGTTTATATCTTGATTCTTAACCTTAGCATCTAGAAACACATTAAACCTTTGGGATAAATGTCACTAAACCTACCAAAGAACAAAGCTAATAATACAAATTAAAGGAAAAAAATAAAATGAAACCACTAAAAAAGTGATTAATTGTTACCATGGTTACTCGACATTGTCTTCCTTGCAATCTTGAGTCTCCAATCATATGTATTCTACACCCATGGTTATATCAAATATTAAACCAAACCCATTGAGACTTTCCCTATGTTTTCATTTTTTTCTTTGATGTATTTTTTTAAGATTACCAACATTAAACATCATATGTTAAATTTTGGTGACATTAAACAAAACCCCAAAATTTGTGAATCATTTTCAATCAATTCATCTCAAATGTGTGGAGGCTCTTCAACAATCTAAGCTACATGGAAATGTCTTTTTGCTACATTTATATTCCACAAACACAACCTTGTTAAAATAGAATGAGATTGAACCATGAGAAGATGTCTTAACAAAAAGAATCTAAATACTAATCTAAATTGTACATTTCTTAAATGACAAAATTTTGCTATAACTTGATCATGGATACATGGATGTAGGTAAAGCAAGTTTCATATTTTCGCTACAAAACATGTTATCAAGATTCTGCGTACTGGAAGATGATTACTTTAAAATGACATAGGTTTTTTGCTTTTAGGTATTAGGATTAGTCTAAGTTGTTTGCATTCTATCTTCCATGGAAGAGTCAAGGGTATTAACTTATATTTAATTGGAGAAGAATCATCTAACAATCTCATTGGTATTAGATGAATTTTATTGGAGGGGAATTTAATGGCAATTCAAAGCATTGTTGTTGAATGTTTACAAGTAATATGCATGTGTCAAAATATTGTGGAGAGGTTACTTTGTCATTCAATATGGTGAAATTCAAATGACCATCAATTATAGCACATGTGCAAGTGAGCAACATTTTCTTTGATTTTTGTGTACTCTAGCCTATTGATCCCATCTCACCCAATTTTTTTCACACTATGATAGAGTTGTACCACTTACCCACTAAAATATTATGATACATAACAATCACCCTCAATTCCCTCTTAATCCAATATTCCTCTCACCATACATCCATTTATGATTAACTTGTTGGAATCTTATTTTGAGGGGCACTATACACGACTATGATATGTGTACAAATGAATAAAAAACAAATTGAGTTGTTGAATGGATCCTCTATTGATTATTCATCTATCATCCAAAAAAAACACCTCCTTTCTTTAAGCATTGTAATCACTCAAACAATTCAACGTTCTCTTTCCCTAGCTTTGGGGTATGCTAATGTAGCAGAAGATCCTCAACAAAGAACATTTTTTGTAATTTAGTAAGCTTGTATTTAAGAAAGCATCATAAACACACCAATTATAAGTAATTGGTATCCACAAAATACACATAAACCTCTAAGTAATTCAATGTCAAATTGAAGGAAGATGTTACCATATCAAGTTAATGACTTACACCCTAAATATGACTTTTAAATTGATAAAATTATGAATGCAAGTCATACTTCATAAACCACCCATACCTTACAATTATTGTAAGATATGAAATTATTACACCCACTCACATTTTTTTAATATATATTTTATAACTTTTTTATAAAAATAAAAATATGTTTTTTATATTAATACAAAACAAAATACTGTATATTTTTAATTTAATAAGTTCACCTTTAAAAACAATACAAAAACAACAACCACATACTATGTATACATAAACAATAAGCTTTTCCATATTTAAATAATTAATCCAAATGCCTACAATCATTGATGTACTAATTGAATCTCTTTTAATAATATACCTTTTTCTTGAAAACTAGGTTATAAATGATTTACTTATCTTGAGTACTCATTACAAATCTTGTACAACTTAGTTAACCAACCGATTTCATTAGGGTAACTTTATATACACCTTTTCACTTACAAAGAGATGCACAATTATAATGAAAAAGGTTCTAAGAGTTATTGATATTTCTCTATGCCCAACAATTTTTTTTTAGTTTTGATGTAATTTTTTTATCCATTAAATTTGACAACCTTATCAAATTTATTTTGTTGGATTCCGGTTAAAAAATTCAAAAAGTAGAACATTTATTCGTAGTAGTCTAAATGTTCTACTTTTTGGATATTTTTCAGTAACTTTTTCTATTTGATTTTGTCCGAAATCCAGTGATAAATGGTTGGATCTCTATATTTGAGTCGCTAAATTTGTATAATTCAAGTGTTCTGAAGAGTTTTCAACACGCTGAATCCATTTATACATTCATATATACAATTTAAACAAACATAAAATAACAATTTTATCCAAATTTACTTTACAAACCAAAAAAATAAAAAGTTTAACCAACCCCTTAAAATTCTCAACTTTTAATTATTTCTCTTCCTTAATCATAACATGATATATAACACATAACTTGGATAACCCCAAGGAATTTGTCACACATAACTTGGATAGTACGAGACCAAGATTTGATATCTAACTATTGATATGGGAATAAGTTAAACAATAGTGAATATACACCTTCAGATATCTAACTATTGATATGGTAATAAGTTAAACAATAGTGAATATACACCATCAAAGTTTTATGCTTATGGAAAATTTCAAATTTTGATTACTCTCCTTCCTTTGTCATTACATGTCATTCATGGCCTATAACAAATATGATATACATGAAAATTTGTCACGTATTAAGTGGACAGTACAGACAGAGCCAAATATGCCAGGACCAAGTTAAGATTGCATTGGACCAAGTTAAATAATAATGAATACGATATTTATTATTTAATCTTAAAAATATAAAATAATGTTTTAAATGATTTAAAAAATATAAGAAAATTATAAAATATATTTTAATAATAAATTTGATATTTATTATTTAACTTAAAAAAATATAAATTAATGTTTTAAATGATTTAAAAAAACATAATAAAATTTTAAATTTTAAATGATTTAAAAAACATAATAAAATTATAAAAGATATTTTATTTAGGGTTTTATTGTATTAATAAAAACATGTTTATTTCAATTTTTTTCTTGTTATTTTTTGTTTTTTTATTTTTATTTAGATTTTGAAAATAACTTAAGTTCAAGTTAATGAAATTTTTAACAATTTTAATCATATTTTTTGATTTGTTTATCGAAAAAATTTATTTTCCTTTTTTTTAATAATATATATTTTTTTGAAAAGTAATTTGCTTACGAGGGAGGGAGGTTCTTTTGCTTAGAATTATCTTTAACTCTATCATGTGGTATATTAGGGAATTTGCGATATTTGTTAGCTCCAAGTCATATATATTATCAACATGCACTATTTCATCTACATTTTTAACTGATTCAATCCAATAGTATTCATTGCTTGATTCCTTTTTCTAAGTGGGTTTATGATTTCATCATTTTTTAGTTTGAGAAGCATTTTCCTTTGGGAAAGACACTACAAAGTGATTATGCTTGAAGCAATTCTTCCAATAGAAAGCTTATCATCATAGCTAACACTTATGACCAGCACTGATACTCGTACTCGAATATTATTTATTCAAGGAGACCCTTACTCAACTCACCATTGATGTAGATTCAAACAATGATAGAGGCTAGCTTCACCTTGTTCTCATGAACCGAGACAATACACTCACCAAGAGTATCACTGTTGGCCATGATAGAATATTATTACAAACTTCTTGGGAATTTTACTTTACTTAGATCATAACCGATGAAAGTGATAGAAAATGTAGATTGAAGCCATGAGTCCATTACTTTAAGAAGAGTCTCACTTTGCCCATGAACCAAAGACCTACACCACAAATGGAAAAAGCATTGACCATTGTGAGAAATTTTGTAAGGAGGAATGTTTTCCATGAATAAAACCCATATGAAGAGATGCTTTTTCCATATAGTTGTAGTGGAGCATCTTTTCTCGTGACATGCAAAAGTCGCCTTCATAGGAGGCAAATGCTACATTCAAAGAGTTGTTGTCTCCAACTTGTGCCTTTCCCAAAGGGCTCATGCCACTTGCTACAACGCTCACGATAAACATTTGAGGATGATGCTAAGGCTAGAGACATCAAATTGAGACTACTAAGGAGAAACCCCAACCACAAATGAACCCTATTGCACTTGTATCTAGAATCTTCATGATATATATACATGTGATGCTTCCTTGACTATCTATAAACAAGTACTTGTACATTTTATATAAAACAAAAGGTGTGTGACTTAGCAATGACTATAAGTTATCTCCAAATTGGGTAGGATCCATTTTCAAAACTGCACAAGAACACTCTTAAAATCAAAACTATCTCATGGGCATACAATAACACTAAAATTAGTCTAACTAACACACAATCCTCCAACACACATACCCAAAACCACACATATTAATAACTATAACTCATGCCACTGACGAGAAGGGGCCTGCTCTAAGTGGGGGTTGTCATTGTCCTTCGAGGTGGGCCCCCATCCAACATTAGTTGACTTTGGATCCAATTTGTTAGGCCCCCAACCTTCATTACCCGACTTAGGTTCCTTGGGAGGCTTCTTGGAAATGGCAAGAGCAATTCATGATAACTTATCATTATGGTATCATAGTGGAGGGCGTTTTTTATTGATAATTTATAATTTAATCTCTAATTTTGATTTTCAGTTGGCGAAGCTCAAAACCAAAACATAACATTGTGTATATTAGACACTCACATTCTCTTCATGGCTTAACATGTTTACCTTTGTTGGCTTAACACGTTTATCTTCGATGCTTATGAAGCTTTTATTGTTACAATTCATTTTTTTATTGAGTAGGGGAAACTCTATTGTAGACACTGAAGTACGACCACCTTACAATTTCAATTAACACAAACATTGAAATTATCTAACTAAAATTAAAAAAAGTTAGCCACTTATTGTTGCAATATTTTTTTGTTTAAATATATAACTTCTAACTCCACTCTCTAGCTTTTTTTTTTCAACAGTAGATGTCGCGGGAAACTCACCAGATACTTCCCCACTTCGTGGATGATATGAGGTGCTAAACCGCAACCCCAAGGGCACAAGGCTGGAACCCATGACCTCTCCCCGAACCGAAAGAGTATATGCACGTCTCACCAACTACGCTATCCCATGGAGCTCCCACTCTCTACTCTCTAGCTTATAAATAAGAATGAGGAATGAGATCTTCTCCTCGATTAAACTAAATTCCAATTAACAATTTACTCATAATAAATTAACATGCCATAATAAAAATAAAAATCTCAAAACAAATGAAAAAAATAATACTTCTCAACCACATAAATTAAACCTAATTACCTCACAATCAACCTGAATGTTTTTCTTTAATAAACTCCTTTTAATTAAAAAATAAACCTAATTACCTCACAATCAACTTGAATGTTTTTTCTTTAATAAACTCCTTTTAATTAAAAAATAATATTTTCTTATTGATTTAAATATACATTAAAATAGCTTCATCACATATCCATGACGGAAGGGTATTTCTTCGAACAAATCTACCACTTACGGAAAGCCTCATGAGTTTAAAAATTTAGCAGGAGAGCAAGTCTTACACTCTTAACATGACCGACGCCGATAACGATAAAAATTCGATTAATAAAAATATTTGAACCGACCATGGCCACATAAGAACCGACAGACACGTTATAGAAATTTATTGAATGACATCTGCAATGCAATAACAAAATCTATTTTCACTAATGACATCCACAATGCAATAACAAAATTTCACCATATTCTTCTTTGCAAGTGTTTTTCGTATTGGGTCACGCCTATTTTATCTGGGTTTCTTTTGTCTTTTCCTTTATTTGCTGCTTAAATTTATACCATCTTCTCCTTTCCTTCTCGGTATCTTTTTCCTGTAGTCGGTACTCCCCTCCGTGTCTGGATTTTCCTGATCCCCTGCCCATTCTCCCCCAAACTGATTCATGTGATTCATGTCTCTGTGCTGATCACAACCAGATTCTGCTTCAGATTCTATTGAATTTTATTAACGTCTCTGTGCTGATCACAACCAGATTCTGCTTCAGATTCTATTGAATTTTATTAACTTGGGTAGTTTATATAAGCCCTCTTCAGGCCATGTCTGGTATCTGAAAAGCCCATCGTCTATTGGGGATTTGCCTTTGGGTATTCTCCTGACGGGTATCTTCTCTGTTTTTAGGCTTTGCATAACAGTTTTGGGGGGTTGATATCTGAGTATGTTGGGCAGGAACAAGTTTGTATTTGCTTGATCAATAGTAAGAGAAGAAGGCTTCCTGATGGAAAAGCAGTCAAGCATTGTGGACAGAGATGTAACTTACAGGTAAGTCTTTGTTTTAATGTGTTTTGGGTGTGTTTTCTCTGTTATATATGAAGGCGATTCCGCCTTCTATTTTCCATTCTTTTGGGGGCAAAACCAATGGCAAAGCTCAGGACTCGAATATAACTCTGTTAATTAAGAATTTTCAATGATGCTTACAATTTCGCTTATAGCTGACCCGGTGACCCAGTGAACTCTCCAAATCACCTCATGGGTTGAACGACATAAACCCATTAGTTTGCCTTTGCTTTCCCTGAAGATAAGACAGATCCTACCCATAAGTTATTGTGCTAGTGTGTGAATTGGGTGTTTCCAAAGGGCTTTCTTTGTTTTACTATTTTTGGAGTTCGGAGATATCAAGAAGTAAGTCTTAAATTTCTGTGGAACTCTGTGAAAAGGGTGTTTCCAAGGGGCTTCTCTTTCTATGTTAATTCTGAAAAAGCTTGAAGTCCTTCCCTTCGTAGGCCATGTGAAGTCGGTGTGTTCAACGCTTTATGCTTTCAATGTCAATTAATCAGCTGTTTTTTAAATTTTGAAGAATTAAGAAGGTAGCCTGCTTTCTTTTATTTTTAAGTAGTTGGAGAAATATACCCCAAGGGACTGTACCTTAAAGAGTGGACTTCCTTTGGCTTAGCTGGTAGTTCTGAGGGGTAGCTATTCTTCCCAACTTGCTTGAGACTTGCACCTGTCTTCCTCCCTTTTGAAACTCATGCCAGGGATAGACCACAATGGGAATGGAACCTTGGTGGATGGCTGAATCCTCTGTCAATCTGACAAGCATACCAAATCCCCATTGGCAGTCTGAATTTGTTTCACGGTTATGTGGAATAGGTCTTTCTTGTGGTTACTGTTCTTGTTAAATTATTTGTCTGTTATCATTTTTTTTAGAAAACCAGATTTTAATCTGAAGTTGCTGTACCCTGATTGTGAAATGGATGCTTCACTCGTCCACAACATGATACTTTATATGATTTTTCTGGCAATTTGCTGAGATTAGTCATATCGGAGTGTTGTGCTATTCGATCGATGGTTGTTTCCAAAGGTCTGTGCATTATTATTTAATTGTTAATGTTCAGTTTATGAGAAGAATAGATGTTATTCTGAAGTTTTTGTACTGCTCTGCAAAATCGGTACTTCCAAAGGTATGTACATATTTGGGAATTATACTTTCGGTGGCAGTGACACTGTTCTTGACATGTAACGCTGGCACCCACATCCCCATTTGGGCACCCCTTAGCTGTCTAAAGGAAATGATCCATACACCTACAATGAGGATTCTCCACAGGACCCTGAGTTACACCGTTTCTTAACCTGCAGCATTAGCATCCATGTCCGCATTTGGGCACCATCCAGCTCTCCAAAGGAATGAGCGACGCCCATGTTTTGAGGATTCTTCATAGTGTACTTTATCAGATGTGGATGACTTTTGCACTACCTTTGAACTGTTTTTTTTCATCTGTCGAGATTAAAAAAAATGTTTCTTTAGGTCCCTCTTATTTAGGCCAGTAATTGCATGCTTCAAGAGTTGCAGAGGTCATTGAACTAGGAAATTAGTAACAGAGGTCTTGGGTCAAAGAGGTACTACAAAGATGAAATTGATATTTCAGTTTCATGGTCCTTCTCCACTAAATACACGTAGAACTCGTTTATACAAACAAATATGGGTAGAGTTAAGTTTCTTGGCTCAGTTCTCATCTTCTACAGTTTGCCCATGCATGCAATGGCTTCATAGGGATTGACTTTGTGACCATTGGTTACTCATTCCAACTGTTGATCCTAAGTGATTATGTTATACATAGAAAAGTAAACAAGTATTTGTTTATTTCTGAATTTACTAGCGAGCCTCTAAAAGGAAATCTTATCCCTTTGGGATGTGCACATCACCCAAACTAAGGACTGAACGAAAAGATAACTACTGCTATTGGATCGAATCGAAGACTCTTATATTATAAAAATACAGAAATGAGTACCATATTGAAGATGCTTAGAATAAATACTAGGCAATGAGTGAAACATGACCTTGGTGGGGGACTTTATTGAAGTTGATGTTTTAGTTGTTAGTGTTATCTTGATTGTTTAATTCCTTTAGAATGCATTGGATTACTAATGGTACTTACATGAAAGGCGTTGCTTTTGTAAACCTTAAGTTTCAACATTCAGGATGTTGCAGATAGTTGTTGACTTTAGTGAATAGGTTGACCACAGTTTTCTCCAATAAAACTAGAGTACCCGATATTTCTATTAACAGTTCTTGCACCCTCCAAGACTTTATTTACAAGCTCAGATCACAGCATCTTGCTCATATTGACAATGGATAATCGAACTCACATATTTTAGCTTATGTTTCAGAAAGATACAAAATAATTATATATTTAAGATAAGCTCACATCACTATGGCAAATAGCTGGAATGGTAGAGTATTAAAAAAGATGAGGCAGCGAGCATGTACAGGAACACTAAGCTACTAGGGACAGAGACAAATGGATTGTGAAAGGTGAGTATTTTCCAGTTAATGATTGTTGTCGAACTGGGTTTGCACAAGATTATAAATAAGGAAGTCTGTTGGTCAGGCAATTTTTAAGACATTATATCATTTCATTCCGATAGGCATATCAAAACACTCTTCTTCCTTTGTGATTACAGCAAAGAACCTCTAGATGTGATCCTTCAAATGTTTTGGAACAAATCATGTTTACTAGAACACACTCATTGAGTTCATGCACTAGATTGTTATGTTTGTTACATAGTCAAAAACTCTATTACAAAGACTTGTTAGTGCATTTAGAAAATTGGATTGAGTTTTAAAATTTCTTTATGTTTCTGATTTCTGCCCGAGCTTTTCTGAGATATTTTACCGAAAATTTTGAACTTTATGAAATGACTAGTAAGTTTTATTCTGAAATGAGCTGTATCGGGTCTTTGTTGAGTACTTGTTTTGAAGGATAAGCCTGTAGAAAGAATGCTTATGTGAAAAATAGAACACAAGGATAAGCCTGTAGAAAGAATGCTTATGTGAAAAATAGAACACAAGATCTCGACTGCATTTGTGACTGTCTCTTAAATAAAGATCACACAGTTATAATTACCCACAACTTGGAAGAAGAGCCCTGGATTTTGATTGTTGAAGATTATTGTTTTGGTGTGATTCTTAAAATTCTATGAGTTGATTAGGAAAAATGCCAAAATCACAATGCAGATGTAATTTCAAACAGGGTTTATTAATACATTTTCTTTTTCCAGCTTCCGCATTGTTTGAGTTTATTGCTTCAGGATTAACCAATGTTCCGCCAAGACTCCGGGACGGGGGGACGCGGGTACGGGGGGACGCACAAGGGGGACGTGTGGGAGTACCCCCAAATTTTAGGGATTTTTAGGAAATGAGGGA
>ML782058.1:1522209-1532439 GCA_009831015.1 Picea engelmannii | reverse complement strand
CTGATTGAAGGTTGTATCAATCGGTTGAAAGGCTTGAATGAAAATGTTATTCTTGGGAGGATGATACCTTGCCGGTACTAGACAGGATATTCACCATTCAGGGAAATGGAACAGAATGGATACAAGAATGGGGAATAATTATTTATTTAGCAATAAAGTGAAAAAGCTTTGATTTCATCTTTTTGACAATGTATCTTTTTTTCCATTCAGGAAAATTCTCACTATATTTTTTTCGATGAAATGCAGTGTGCACATCCTGGGAAACCCACTGGGTACTTCTCCTCATTTTGAGGATGGTACCCAAAGTCAATCAACCAGTTGTAGTTTTGGCAACCTATCCTGGCCAGGACATTGAGTGAGGCCCACGATGTTCACATAAGCAGCCAGCTAGGGGACTTGACCATGTGAACTCTTGCTTGTAATTCACAACACTCGAGCTAACCCACCTTGCTAATAAAATTCTCACAATATATTGCAACAGCCATTAAAATAGTCTTGACAAAGAGATTTATTCTTATGTTCATGAATATTCATTCTATAATGTAATAGGAAGAATATTAAATATTTTATGAGTGAGAATGTTTGTAACTTTGTACTACGTACTAGACAGACAAGGAATATGTAATGTACTTAACCAACAAAAATAGCAGAACATGAACAATATTTAGAGAAATTAAAAGTGGAAAAGCAAATGCAAGAGCAAATAAGATTAAAACCTGCAGAGGGGTTCCCAAGTGGAGTCTTATGTCTGCATATCTTTCCACTAGATCAAAACTTCTCGAATGGTGTGCTAGTGTAGTTGATGCACTTTGGTGGCTAATATTGCTTCCAATTGGAGCCAAATGGATCCTTCTCCATCAAGTTCTAGGAGGTTAGACTGAATTCGACAATTTGACCCCACTACCTTCGTCAAACAAGACACATGAAACACTGGATGGATCTTGGAGTGGGACGGAAGAGGCAATCTATAGGCAACTTGTCTAATGCCTTGGAGGATTTGATAGAGTCCATAGAATTTTGGCACGATCTTCTGGTGGTCTTTATCTTTGAGAGAGGTTTTCTTATAAGGTTGAAGGAGAAGAATCACCCGATCCCCTTCTATAAAAGAATCTTAGAGTGATGTTGGTCAGCTTGTTGCTTCATGTGATCTTGAGCCATCATCAGATTGTCCTTAAGTGTGTAGAGGATGGCCTCTTTGGTGTGAAGCATGTGATCTATTTCTTGAACCTTGGATGTGCCTGGTAACTATGTAGCCAATGAAGGGGGTTTTTGGCCATAGGCCGCTTCATATGGTGTCATTTTGGTAGCGTCATGATAAGTGGTATTATACCACCATTCCACAAGGGGTAACTATTGTGCCCATTGGTGTGGCCTATCTTTAAGCAAAGCATCTCAAATACGTTTCCAAGCACTTGCTAACTACATTTGTTTAACCATCAGTTTGAGGATGATAAGCTATGCTCCTGTTCAATTGTATACCATGGAGTTTTAATGACTCCTGCTAAAATTTGTTGGTGAATGTGGGTCATGGTCTGACACAATGAAAGTGAGCATAGCATGTAACTAAAAATTTTGATCCATGAAAACTCGAGCAACTATGGAAGGTGTAAATGGGTGCGGTAGGGCACAAAAGTAAGCATATTTGGAAAGACAATGAACTTACCACCATAATCATTGATTTGTTGCTTGTTGTAGGAAGGCCCACCATAATAGTGGTTGCAATTCCCTCTAAGTCTTAACTATCTTCGCTTTGTTTTGTTGACAGACATCACATGAGACTACAAAAGTCTAGATGTCTTCTTTTGTGCCTTCCCAAAAGAAAGAGTGCCTAGCACATTCATAGGTTTAGTGGAAACTAGAGTGACCTATGGTAGGAGATAAATGCAACTCCTCTAGCTCTCTAGGTTTCAAATTTGAATTTTGGACCAGAAAAATGCGCCCTTCAAACTTGAAGGTATCTTGTTGCTAAGTGTAGCCCTTAGATGGATTGGGGTCCTCTTGAATCTTGTGGATGAGTTGAACCATAGAGTCGTTGGTCTTCGATGAGCCAATCAGGCACGGGTAATGATAAGGCTAGTAGAGAACCTTCCTCATATTTCTGAGACAAAGCATCTGCCACCGCATTCTCTTTTCCTTTCTTATAGACAATCTCATAATCATACCCATGCATCTTAGTGACCCACTTGTGTTGGTCTAGTGATGACAACTTCTGCTCCAAAAAACATTTCAAGCTATGATGATTTGTCTTTATCTGGAAATGCCTCCCAATGAGATATGGTTGCCAAGTATCGACGACATGGAGGATGGCCATCATCTCTTTCTCATAGGTAGACTTGCCCAAATTTTTGTCGAGTAATTGTTTACCAGTGAAAGCCAAGGGGCGCTCGTCTTGCATTAGTATGGCTTGAAGGCTTTGGCCCGAAGCATCACATTCCAAGACAAAATTTTAGTGAAATCAAGTACGACTAGTACAAGTGTAGTACACATGGCTTCTTTTAAGGCTAAAAAAGCTTGCTTGGTAGTCTCATTCCAAGCAAAGGTATTTCTTTTAAGCAGGGTGGCTAAGGGCGCAACAATTCACCCATAATTCTGGACAATTTCCTATAGTAGCTCGTAAGTCCTAAGAATCCATGTAAGCTTTTGAGGGTCGTCTTGGGGTGTGGCCAATTCTTGCATGACCTCAATTTTCTTGGGATCCACTTGCTTCCTATCCCGACTGACAATGTGACCCAAGTATTCGACCTTTGAAGTGCCAAAGGCACATTTGGAACTCTTAAGGAACAATTGGTGGTCTAGAGGAGTTGGAGGGCCTTATCAACACGCGACTCATGTGCTTCCTACGTTTTGCTATAGATTAGGATACCATCCAAGAATACACGCACAAAATTGCACAAGAAGAGCCAAAAATCTTGTTCATGAGGCTTTGAAAGGTGGAGGGAGCATTGCAAAGCTTGAAGGGAATCTTTAAAACTCATAATGGCTTTCATGTGTGCAAAATGTCGTCTTAGGAATGTTCGCCTCCTCCTTTTGTATCTAGTGGTATCCCAAATGAAGATCTAGTGTAGTGAAGAAGTTGGCACCATGAAGCTCATACAAGATATCATTAATAATAGGAATAATAAATTTGTCTTTGATGGTTAGCTTATTTAGAGCACAAACATCAGGAGTCAGGACACATACACCAATTGCCTTGTTTCTTCAAGACCATGACCATGGGTGAGTAGTAAGGGCTTGTACTTGGTGTGACAACTCCTGTCTCCAATAGTTCTTGAATAAACTTTTGAATTTCATTCTTTTGTGCTAAAGGGTGCCTATATGGGCACAAATTAGGTGGTTGACCACCTAGAATCAAGGGAATACCATGGTCATGCTCACCACATGACGGGGTAAGCTGCGGGGAGTTTCAAATACTTGTTGATATTTAGTTAGGATCAATTGTAAATTAGGGTAAACTTCCTTTAGGGGGTTGTCCATCACTTTTATGGCATTTGATTGGGTAATAAGGTCAGAGTGGCCATTCTTCAATAGTTTCTCCTTACAATGAGAGCTTATAATTTCATAGGAGTCGGGCTTGAGTCCATTGAGGGTATGTTTCTAACCATCTTTAGTAAAGCTCATGTACAATTCCTAGAAGTTCTAGGTAACTGGGCCCAAGGTTCATAACCTTTTTGCTCTAAGCACTACATCACAACCACCTATTTCAATAGCAAACATGTTGGATTTGAGTTGATATTCTCGAGTTGAAGTTTCACCTTCTCACATTTGACCCCACACTTCATCATGCCTCCATTGGCTATCATATTTTGAAAATTATGCACTGCATGGACATACCAACGAGTTTCCTTTGCCACTCGCCTAAAAATAAAATTGTGGGCATTGCCAATGTCAACTAAAAAATTACCTTTCTGTTTTTGATGTAGCCAATCAACTTCAAGGTTTGAGGAGTTGATAGGCTTGATAAAACATGGAGTGACATTAGGGGTTCCTCCTAAGGTGGTTCCGAAATGGTTGCATCATGAGGAGGTTTTGTGTCCTCAACTTCCATCTCGGGAGGGGCTTCCTTAGGAATGTTCCTAGGGTGGTTAGGTGGGGACACATCCATTTGAAATTTGTTTTCTTCACATTTATTCCCTTTGTAAAACTTCTCATCACAATTATAGCAAAATCGGAGGCATTGGCGCTCAACCATTTCTTCCTCAGATAACTTGTGGATCCTCAAGGGCTGAGATGGGATGGAATTGGTAGTGGACACCATAGGAGGGTGAGGGCGAGGGCGAGGGCGAGAAGGAAAAGAGGGTCTTTTGACCTGGGCAGTTACCACCATTTGTGCTGAGAGTTGATTGAGAGTCCTCCAACCATGTAGCTGGGTGTTGCATCAGGACTTGTGCTTTGATTTTCTCCTTGAGACTTCTTTAAAAAAGAATCAATCAAAACTTCTGTGTGGATTTCCAATTGCTTAAAAGTTGCTACAAAGTCTTCAACTATGTTGGTTTGGGGCATCTTGGTTAACTTGCCCAAATAATGAGGATCTCTTTCAAAATGAGCATAAATGGATTTCACAAACTGGCTCCATGCAATGTAACCTCCATAAGATTTCTTACACCATTGCCATAGTTCTAGATCCACGTATTGTTGAAATATTGTAACTTCGAAGAATATTCTACCTGAGAGAGAGTTGAATAATATTATTATATTATATTTAATTAGGCCCTATTGTGCCTTAGTAAAAATCGGCCCTATTGTGCCATGACAGTTAATTGTAAATTAATAGAGCAAAGTGATAGGTCGGCCTAGACCTAATTATAGGCGGACCAAACCACTATTTATAAGAGAGGCCAACCTCATTTGAACACACTCACCACACTAGCTTTGCAACTATGAAGAAGTGCGCAAGTCTTGGAGGAACTACTACTGCAGCTAAGTGTGACGTCAAGGAGGGTTCTTGGTCTGTGTCTCGGTATCTCTTGGTTAAGTATTGCGCTACTCTTTCCTAGTGAAGGAGTAGGGGAGGATCTTTTGTTTTGTTTCTGGTCTATCTATATTGAGGAAGTTTTACTGGGTTTTCTTCCCCACGAGGGTTTCCCAGGATAATCTGTATGTCTCTATTGTTTTTGTGATTGCCTCTCTTTTAGGGATCTTATTTATGTAGCTAATGTGCTAAATGATTGTAATAATAAAGAACCGTAATTGCTAGTTGCATAAGTAAAACATCAACACGTATAATATCCCTACTTGAAGTTTCATCATGTCATTAGTAATTCCATGGGGAGAAAGAGTCTTCCATTTGGGTAACCCAAGCCGTGGAGTTAGTCCTATCGAATCTATTCATAGCCACCTTTGTGAAAGCGGTGCCATGTATTGTTATCAAGAAAGGGTGTTCTATTGTGAACCCCCCAATCTAATGAGGTTTCTTCTTGGTAGGGATTGATTTGATGCTCTAGCTTCCCTTTCAGTTTGGAGAGACACTCCAAATTCTTATTCACAGTAAGGTGGAGTCCATGGTGTTCCTCCTTTTGTGTTGCTAGCCATTGATGGAGTTCATCCTTTTGTGTTACTAGTCATTGATTGATATGATTGGTCAAAGTTTCCAATGATGCAACCCTGTTGTCCATCCATGAGGACCTGGTTTCCATCAGGTAGTCTCGGGTTCACCAAAAATATGCCATTATAGAGTTATATCAATGTGATAAGCTCCTCACGAATAGTCTTGAGATAGATCGCCAACAATTGTATGGTTGGTTCCACTGAAAAATGTTTACTTGAGAGTGGTACCACAACGATCATTGCTACACAAGGAGTCTTTTGAGATAGGTTTCTTGTAATGTTGTTATAAAAACCTAGGATTTTTTTTTCCTTCTTTTCGAAGTCCTACTCTTGCAGGAGTATTATTCTTGGATGGGTATTAATGAGTTGACAGAATCCCCAAATTCTTAATAGTTCACTTTATGTAGGGATTCCATGGCCCGTGTTGTAGAAGGATAGGGTTTGCAAGGTCCTAAGGACAAAGGAGTGTTAGGTGCTATAGCTCTTTGATATATGTGTAGATTTCCAACAATAGTAATCGACCTAATCTCTCAAGGCACTAACTAAGGAGGCTAGAACGTACCCTTAGCCGTACTACTCGATTCCTAGGTACCAGAGTGTGATCTCCTTGAGTGTTGTTCTCGGTATTCTATAGCAACAAGATGACTTCCATTGGAATAATTAAATATTATGGTCCATGTTATTTCGTTATTTTGGGGAGGAAAGAGAACGAGAATTAGAAAAAGATATCGGAACATTGATTTGGAAGAGATGATGGAAGCAAGAGTTCATTTAGGGCACAAGACTAGGAAATGGAATCCTAAGGTGGCACCTTACATTTTTATGGAGTGTGGAGATACTCATATTATAGATCTGGCTAAAACTGCTGGTTCTTCATCAGAGGCTTGTGATTTGTCGTTTGATATGGAAGGTAGAGGAAAACAATTCCTGACAGGCAGTACAAAATATCAAGCAGTTGATTTAGTAGCATCAGCTGCTATAGAATCTCGATGTCATTATGTAAATAGAAAATGGCTTGGTGGTATGTTAACTAATTGGTCTACTACGGAGATGAGACCTCATAGGTTCAAGGACTTAAAAAAAGAACAAGATATGGGATGATTGAATCGACCTCCAAAGAAAGAAGCAGCAATGCTCAAGAGACAAGTGGACAATTGCAGAAATATCTAGGTGGGATTAGATACATGACAAGCTTACCCAATATAGCTATAATTACCAATCAACAAGAATCCATTGCTCTTGGGGAATGTAGAACCGTTTTCCTTCATTATCTATATTAATTAGTTGTCATTCTGCTATCTTTCTCATGATTTACTCCTTCCTGATGAAGAACCCAATTGTGGTTCGAAACGTCGAATATGGAAAATCCGCATGCAGTAATCCTGAAGCAATACACTAAAAAAATACATTTTCTGTTTGCCTGTTTTCTTTTAGTCTTGCAGATTGTTTTATCTTTAATCAGAGTTTCTGATGCAAATTTCGTTTACTGTTTGCAACTTTTGTTGCTTCTCCAATTATCTTCCCATTCAGTTGTTTTTCCGGAGAAAGATGATGAATAAAAGTAACATGTTTCTGAAATATCCTGTGCTTTGATCTGTCAGGACTCAGAAGCTTGAGTTCAGTTTGCAAGTAAGCATTTTAGGATCTGTTGATTCAAGGTAATAATGCTTAGGAAAGAAGAATAAGAGCTGAAGCAGATCTGCAAAAATGAAGTCTGTTCGACTGTAGCTTTAAGTGCAAAATAAAAAGATACAAACAGAGATTTGACAGGTTGATTCTGTTCAAGTTTTCCTATATCCGGAGTTTCTGATCTTGGAAATGCTCATCCCAATCTTTTGTTGAAGAAGGGAAATGCCATCAAGAAATAGAACCTGGACAATGCTGCCAGAAAACCAATACATAATTTTGGACTGTAGTGTTCCATGAAATCTCAGAAAAGATGGCCAAATATTTCAGATAGAAATTTTTGGGTAGTAGTCTTATCATCTCATGTGAAAGAGATTTTAAGTTGACTTGTCCGATGTTATATGATGCTATATAGCTTCTTTAGTTGCTATATTGCCCCTTCTGTTTTCAATTTTTTAGATGCCTAGATTTAGAGCATGAAATAATCAAGTTTGCATTCCAAACACTATAAATCACAAGCAATTCAGTTTCTGCACAGACGTTGGTTTCTAATAGTCTTCATACATTCAATACTTTCATATGGGTTTTGATGTTTCCTTTAACCTGAGGGTTTTTTAAACTCATTTAGCATCTTATTGGTTGATGCATGCAGCTGTGGATCTTGTGGATATCCTTTGAATTTGAGCTCCTCAAACCGAAACACATCAAATATTGGTTCGCAGTACTGCAAGGCCATCAAGAAGGGAATGATCTCATTTTTGGCCATTGATGAGAGCAGATTCACCCAGGTCGAGGAGTTGAAATGTTGGCCCTACTTTGAAGCAAAGAATTCATGGGGTTTTTTCCGCCCTAGGACTAAACTCCTCTGCGGCAAATGTGGCATGTTCATTGGCCATGGCTATGAAGATGGTGCAGTCTTTTCTGGGTCAGAGAGTTCAGATTCAGGCTCGGGCACGGGGGTTCCTGGCTGCAGGAAATATAATGTCAAGATCCGGGCATTGCAGCCTTCAGATGAAACATATGGATCTCTTCTGACATGATTGGATGGTGATTTCTTTAGTGACCTGAAAGGTATCTGACACCATCAGCTGTGGAAATAATTTGGCTTTAATTCCTCTCGACTTTTGTCCTTTCTAATGGGAACTTGTATATTGAAAAATCATTCTTTCTGTAACGGCAGAATCAAGATGATGTACAGCTCTAGAAGATGTGCATAACTGAAAGTGTTTATAGGGATGAATTCTAATCAAGTTTAACTTTCCAGTATGAGTCGAGCTAAAGCTGGAAAACTGTAACATTGTGTTTAAGTTTGAGTCTAATGGTTATAGTTCTGACTGGTCTAAGATGAACTTCCTACTTACCGGGTTATAAAGGCAATTGATACAGAGCTGAATTGTCGGCTTATGATGCAGCGGTTTATGTACTGTGCTTGGGTACTGATGCCCTAAAGTTAGATCTGTTTCAAGTCTGAAAGTGTTTTTTTGGTGGGAAGTTGTTTGGAATACTTTCTGCTAATCTGTTTGGTACACTATATTGCTTGGAGTGATAGGCTGGTTTGGATGAAGTTGGGCCCTGGCTGTTGCTACTAGCTTGGAAATCAAGTGGTCATTCCGAAAAATTTGTTTCTTAGGTAATTGTTAAAGCTGTATCCTCTCTCTTTCAAGGAGCCCTGATCTTTCTCTGCATTGCAATCAATTTTATTGGCAGAAGACACTTAAAGCACAGGTTCCACTGTATTGCATCTCTAGAAGCAGGGGTCAGTATGGCAATCAAAGGATTGGGTCATATTGAAATAGATTGTGGTAGTCTTTGAGCCTTCATTATTGTAATGTGAGCAATAAGACTAAGTTCCAAGGACGCCTTTTATGTTTTCACTTAAGGTGGTGAATATTTTGTGTTTTGGATCAAACACAGAATTAGCTTTTGAAGGACTTATCTCAGGTATATTTCAATTCAAAGTACCTGTGGCCCTCTGGGAGGTTTCCCAATGCAGTTTATATCAATATATGATTTTATATGATGAAGTGAGGCACCTCTTGGTTTGATCAGATATTAATGCATTGAGACAGCAGGGTTTAACTATCCAGTTTTGCACCTTTCAATCTTCTCTGTCCTACATAATTTGACTGCACTTCAGGATTCTAACTGTGTTCTTTACTGATTTTCCTGGAGTGGGTAGAGGAGGATGGCAGGTGTATGATAGGATTTTTCCCCTTTTTTTGTTATCAATCTCCGCAAAGAGTTGTGTAATGGACTTACCCTTTTTTTCTTTCAATTGATATTTGGAACTTCCTCATTGGAGGGTGGCAGGGGATGCCCTTGTGGTGTTCATCCTTGAAATTCAGGGGATGCATCCTCTATTAAACATTGGGATATCTCCAGGTGAAGAAAGGCCTTTAGTTCAGTTTTACTAAGCGACGTAGGATGCTACTGGAGAGGAAATGAAAGTCGGTATCATCAAACTAATCCCTAAAGCTTCCATCAAAGACTATTGGTGTTTAGAGACCAATTACATCGCTTAGTTAAAGGTAGAATTATTTTGGATCACATTGTTTTAACTTGGGAAGCATCTGAGCAGGGCTAGGGGGACCTAGAAGAAACCCTTGTTCTTGACAATTGACTTGGACAAGGTCTATGACGTAATAGCAAATGTTGACAAGCCCTGATATAATAGAGTTGGACTTTGAACTAGACATGTTGATGTGGCTTGGTTTTGATGAAAAGTTCAAATTAATAGTAAATGCTTTCTTTCTAAGGCCTCTGTCAAGTTGCAAGTGAATGGGCATATTAGAGATTGATTAGACAAGGTTGTCAGTGGGCCTCTCTTCTATATGTTATTGTTGCAAGTGGTCTGGGATATTTAACATAGGCAGTTAGAGTTCAGGGTCAGATTAAGGGAATTTCCGTTTTAGGGTGTAGTAGATGTCCATTGTTCATTGGTAGATGACCGGTGTTTGTAGAATTCTTTTTGCAATTCACTATTTGTTGTTTTCCTTGATAGTTTCCCAATGCCTTTAACATCTCAAAGTTGAAGCACATTTTGTGCAACTACTTTTGGGG
>ML782058.1:1485271-1510975 GCA_009831015.1 Picea engelmannii | reverse complement strand
TGTGTATGTTGCCTCTAAGACTATAGTGCACATCAATGAAGCTAGATTTATCTACAATGTTAATCCAACATGGGGTGATCTAGAAATTGCAGTTAATGAGCAATAAAACCCTGACAATCTTGATGAGACATTCACAAACTAAAAAACAACCAGAAATCCTTGTGAGTCCTATGACTTACAAGCGGATTTGCCTCGTCCTCGAGCAGGTGGAAGTGAAAAACGTATCAATCTTGGTTTTCAAGTCACAAAACATCCTTTCCTAATTGAAAATAATGAATACCACAAAATAGGACATCTGTTGAATTGAGAACATCAAACAATTCTAAAGGACATTGCGCTTAAAAAATGCTTGAATATTGACACTCTTGTGCACCTCTTCCTTACAGGCAGAGCAGGAACATGCAAGACATTCACATCGAAAGAACTGTTCCAAATGCTTAAACGAATCTATGATTCAAACAATTCCTTTGATCCTATGAAACCAAAGGGCCTAATAGTTGCATACACAGGAAAAACTGCATATAATGCAGGTGGAATAACAGTCCACTCTGCATTTTTTAATGCCTTTTAACAAGTCACAGTTTCTTTCAATTAGCAAGGAAATGGTGGATACATTTTCCAAGCATTATGACAAACTCCAAATTGTCTTTATAGATAAAGCATCTTTGATTGGAAGTCGGTTCTTGTATTTCATTGACAACCGACTAAGAAGCATAAAACATGTGTACACGAAATACTTTGGAAACATTGACATGATATTCTGTGGGGATATTTACCAGGCACAACCCATCCAAGATTCTTTGATATTTGAACAAGCTACCGTTAACATGAAAACAATGATGCATGACTTCTGGAGAGACAATATTAAATGCTTTGAATTGCATACTACGTGCGCTAGACAAATGAAACATTCATTGCAATTATGAATAGAATGCAGACAAACAACCAAACATATGATCACTTAACATATATCAATTCGAGGTGCTTGCGACCTGCAACAAAAGACCCAACGTTCCCTTACCTGTTCTACACAAATAAGGATGTTGCAATGCATAACAAACACATGCTCTCGCTCATGCCTGGCGATGATATCATCATCAATTCAATTGACCTGGAAGAAGACAACCATGGAAATGTGCCACGTCATGAACATACAACCACTTTACCTTTGCAGCTTGTCCTGAAATTAGAAATGCTGGTTGAAATATATGACTGTAACTATGATTCACAGGATGGCTTGGTCAATGGTGTAGATGGAATACTCAAAGGCTATACGAAAACCAAAAAACTTGATGTCCTTTGGATTAAGTTCCATGAACTGCATATAGGCAAGCGACAAACAAACAAGTTGGCTTATCTGTATAATTCAAACACTGCAAGCGATTGGACACCTATTTTGCCAATATCAAAGCCAATATCGACATAAAAAAGACAGGTCGACTGAAGATTCGAAAAAAAATTCCGATTAAACTTGCATGTGCACGTACAGTCCAGAGATCACAAGGACTAACACTTGATAGTGTTTCATTTCAGCCTGTTGGAATTCAGATACATGGACTTGTATACACTACACTGTCCCGTGTTAGAAGCATAGACTCCTTGTATTTACTAAGTCCTCTTACAAAAGATAATTTCAAAATGAAACAAAAAGTTTATATTGAAATGGAATGACTCAGGACCATCGCAAAATGGCAACTGCAATATGATTACCAACTCATACAAACAAAGTCATCTATATCAATTCTCTCGCTTAACACACATAGCTTAAATGCACAAATGGATGATATATTCAATGACTATGATGCAATGCAATCTGATATTCTGTGCTTGCAAGAAACATACATGGCATTATGCATGCAGAACAAACAATTCCCAAATCACAATTGCATATCAAGTTACATTACACATGGGGTGATGATATTGGTGAAAAAACATGTACCAATTTTGGACCATATACATATCGAATAAAAGAATGTTGAGGTGATGCTTGCAATTTTTTTTTTCCATGAAACAAAAATTGCAATACTAAATTTGTATGCTGCTCCCCATGCAACATTCTTCAACACAGTAGATGTTATTTCCAATGCATTGGGCCATTTCCATCTAAACGGATCCATTTTGCTTGTAGGAGACTTCAATATTGACATGCTACAAAATAATGCCAGAACAAAAGAATTTGAAAACTACATGTGCAAATACAGTCTCCGCTTTCTTTTGAACAACACAAGCCATCTGCAAAACACACTTATTGACCATGTGTGGTCGAATGTGCCCATTCCTCAATACAAAATGTTCATCTTAGACACATATTGGTCTGATCATAATACAATTGATATTGCACTTGAATTATGAGATATACATCAAACATATTGCAAAGTCATATTTCTATGTTTCAAAGCATATTTGTATAGCTTGTTGCTATACAAAACATTGCTATAAAGTTCGCTTGTCAATTTGTATATTGCGCAACTCTGGGTGCTATTTGCAGAACATAGAACATTAGAGGCCCAATTTAGAGCCCACTAGCTCGCAAGTCCGCGATCCAAAAAAAGTGGCTAAGTATGGAATAAGGGATCTGTACATGCTCTATAAAATGTCATGTCCATACTTTATAAAAGTACATATTTAGTATGTATTTCTCTTTTTTTGGAGCCCGCCAGCCCTAGAGTCTGTCTGTCAATTTGTATATCGCGGAACTCAATAGAAGTACAATGTTGAGCCAACCAGCCTGCAAGTCCGCTTGTCAATTTGTATGTCGCACAACTCTAGGTGTTATTTGTAGGATACTGAACATTAGAGGCCCAATTTAGAGCCCGACAACCTGTAAGTCCACGATCCAATAGAAGTGCAATGTTGAGCCAGGCAGCCCGCAAGTCCTCTTGTCAATTTGTATATCGAGCAACTCTAGGTGTTATTTGCAGGACACAAAATATTAGAGGCCCAATTTAGAGCCCCCCAACCCGCAAGTCTGTGATCCAAAAGAAGTATGGAATAAGGGATATGTACATTCTCTATAAAATGTCATGTCCATACTTTATAAAAGTACATATTTAGTATGTATTGTTCGTTTCTCGGAGCCCGCCAACCCTGGAGTTCGTCTGTCAATTTCTATATCGCGAAACTCAATATAAGTACAATGTTGAGCCAGCCAGCCCGCAAGTACGCTTGTCAATTTGTATATCACGGAATTCTGGGTGCTATTTGTAACACACAGAACAATAGAGGCCCATTTTTTAGCCCGCCAGCCCGAGAACCTACGATCCAAAAAGTGTACATGCTCTAAAATCTCATGTAGCTCGGAAGTCCGCTTGTCAATTTGTATATCGTGGAACTCTGGGTGCTATTTGTAGGACACAGAACAATAGAGGTCTATTTTTTGAGCCCGCCAGCCCGAGAACCCGTGATCCACAAAGTGACCAAGTATGGAATGTGATATCCGTACATGCTCTATAAAATCTCATGTCCATACTTCATAAAGGTACAAATTTAGTTTTCCCTAGTTTGTACACATACTGGTCTGGTTTTCATAGTTTGCAAATTTTATGGCTGCGAGTTCCTTTATGGGCACCATCCAACTCTCATGCCCCGTGTGCGCGGTATACATCTTGCGTTGGAAACTTCGGTGATCTACAATTGGACCCGGACTCAAAGCTTGCGACTCATTTGATAATTTTCTTTAATTAAATTGTACAATATCAATATTTGATATTAATAATTTAGTACTTGAAAATAATGTTTTTAGATAATGTTAGATATATGACATATATGTTATATGTTAGACATGTAGACAATCACAATCTTGAGCTCGCCAATCCTAGAGTCTGTGTGTTAATTTGTATATTGCAGAACTCCTAGTGCTGCTTGGAGGACACAGAACAATAGAAGTGCAATGTTGAGTGAGCTAGCCTGAAGTCCACCTGTCAATTTGTATATCGCGGAACTGTGGCTGCTATTTGTAGGACACAGAACAATAGAGGCCCATTTTTTAGCCCACCAGCTCGAGAACCCGTGATCAAAAAAGTGGCTAAGTATGGAATGAGGGATCCGTACATACTCTATAAAATCTCATATCCATACTTCATAAAAGTACATATTTAGTATGTATTACTCGTTCCTCAGAAAATTTCTAGGTCCGGAAGTGGCGAATACACGTGTTCAGATTTCCACTTACTTTTATATCGCCAACTTGACCATCCGCTTGCCCGTCTCATATTGTACATATTACATGTAATATGTATTACGTATTACATGTAATGTGTAATACATATTCAATATTGAGCCTGCCAGTCGTGGAGTCCGTCTGTCAATTTGTATATCGTAGAACTTCGAGTGCTGTTTGGAGGACACAAACCAATAAAAGTGCAATGTTGAGCCAGCCAGTCCGCAAGTCCGCGATCCAAAAAAGTGGCTAAGTATGGAATAAGGGATCTGTACATGCTCTATAAAATGTCATGTCCATACTTTATAAAACTACATATTTACTATGTATTGCTCGTTTCTAGGAGCTCGCCAGCACCGGAGTCCGTTTGTCAATTTCTATATCGCGGAACTCAATAGAAGTACAATGTTGAGCCAACCAGCCCACAAGTCTGCTTGAAAATTTGTATATCGTGGAATTATGGGTGCTATTTGTAAGGCACATAACCATAGAGGCCTATTTTTGAGCCCGCCAACCCGAGAACCCGCGATCCAAAAAGTGTACATGCTCTATAAAATCTCAGCCAGCCCGCAAGTCCGCCTGTCAATTTGTATATCGCGGAACTCTAGGTGCTATTTGTAGGGAACAGAACAATATAGGCCTCTTTTTTGAGCCTACCATCTCGAGAACCCGTGATCCACAAAGTGGCCAAGTATGGAATGCGATATCCATAAATGCTCTATAAAATCTCATGTCCATACTTTATAAAGGTACATATTTAGTTTTCCCTACTTTGTACACATACTGGTCTACTCACCACACAGTTGGCGTTGCACATGAATTATGAAATATACAACAAGAGTTCGACCAAGCGCTTTCATTTCCTTAGCCAATTTTATGCCCGCGGGTTCCCTACTACGCATTATCGAACTCTCATTCCCCGTGTTCCGAGTGTACATCTTGCATCCAAAAATTGGGTAATCCATGTTTATGCTCGCGGGTTCCCAGATGACGGAGTGACAGATTTCATGTCCATCTATATCTCTACATCACGAGTCCAACCAACCACCATTCATTTTCATAGTTCACAACTTTTATGGCCGCGGGTTCCTTTGTGGGTGCCATCCAACTCTCATGCCCCGTGTGTGCGGTATACATCTTGTGTCCGAAACTTCAGTGATCTACAATTGGACTCGGACCTAGACTTTAATTAAATTGTACAATATCAATATTTAATATTAATAGTTTAGTACTTGAAAATAATGTTTTTAGATAATGTTAGATATATAACATATATGTTATATGTTATACATGTAGACAATCGCAATCTTCAGCTCGCCAATCCTGGAGTCCGTCTGTCAATTTGTATATCGCGGAACTATGGGTGCTATTTGTAGGACACAGAACAATAGATGCCCAATTTTGAGCCTGCCAGCCCGAGAACCCGTGATAAAAAAAGTGGCTAAGTATGGAATGAGGAATCTGTACATACTTTATAAAAGGTACATATTTAGTTTTCCTTGCTTTGTACACATACTAGTTTGGTCACCACACAGTTGGTGTTGCACATGAATTATGAAATATACACCATGAGTCTAACCCAACGCTTTCTTTTCCGATATGTCCATACTTTATAAAGGTGCACATTTAGTTTCCCTGGTTTGTACACATACTGGTCTGGTCGCCACACAATTGGTGTTGTACATGAATTATGAAATATACACCACGAGTCCGAGCGAGCGCTTTCATTTCCTTAGCCAATTTTATGGCCGCAGGTTCCTGGGTCCACGTTATCGAACTTCCATTCCCTGTGTTCCGACTGTACATATTTCATCCAAAACTTGGGTAATCCATGTCTATGCTCGGGGATTCCCAGACGACGAAGTGGGAGATTTCATGTCCATCTATATTTCTACATCACGAGTCCAACCGACCGCCATTCGTTTTCATAGCTCGCAAATTTTATGGCCACGGGTTCCTTTGTGAGTGCCATCCAGCTTTCATGCCCCGTGTGTGCAGTATACATCTTGCACTTGAAACTTCGGTGATCTACAATTGGACCCAGACTCGAAGCTTGCGACTCATTTCATAATTTTGTTTAATTAAATTGTACAATATCAATATTTAATAATCATAATTTACTACTTGAAAATAATGTTTTTAGATAATGTTATATATATAACATATATGTTATATGTTATACATGTAGACAATCACAATCTTGAGCCCGCCAATCCTGGAGTTCGTCTGTCAATTTGTATATCGTAGAACTCTGGGTGCTATTTGTAGGACACAGAACAATAGAGGCCCAATTTTGAGCCCGCCAGCCTGAGAACCCACTCTCCATCTATATCTCTACATCACGAGTCCAACCAACCACCATTTGTTTTCATAGTTCACAAAATTTATGGTTGCGGGTTCCTTTGTGGGTGCCATCCAGTTCTCATGCCCCGTCTGCGCGGTATACATCTTGCGCCGGAAAATTCAGTGATCTACAATTGGACCTGGACTCAAAGCTTGTGACTCATTTGATAATTTTATTTAATTAACTTGTACAATATCAATATTTAATATTCATAATTTAGTACTTGAAAATAATGTTTTTAGATAATGTTAGATATATAACATATATGTTATATGTTATACATGTAGACAATCACAATCTTGAGCCCGCCATTCCTGGAGTCCATCTGTCAATTTGTATATCACAGAACTCTGGGTGCTATTTGTAGGACACAAAACAATAGAGGCACAATTTTGAGCCCGCCAGCTCGAGAACCCGTGATCCAAAAAATGGCTAAGTATGGAAGTCCGTTTGTCAATTTGTATATCGCAGAACTCCGAGTGCTGTTTGGAGGACACAGACCAATAGAAATGCAATGTTGAGCCAACGAATTAAATTGTACAATATCAAAATTTAAATAGTACAATATCATTATTTAATATTAATAATATAGTATTGAAAATAATGTTTTAAGATAATGTCAGATAGTTGATAGGGATCACCATCCGTAAATAATCGCAATCCTGGGCTCGCCAGCCCTGGAGACCGTCTGTCAATTTGTATATTGCGGAACTCCGAGTGTTGTTTAGAGGACATAGAACAACAGAAGTGCAATGTTGAGCCCGCAAGTCCACTTCTCAATTTGTCTATCGCGGAAGTCTGGGTACTATTTGTAAGCCACAGAGCAATAAAGACCCAATTTTGAGCCCACCAACCCGAGAACCCACGATCCAAAGAGTGTACATGCTCTATAAAATATCAGCCACCCCACAAGTCCGCATGTCTATTTGTATATTGCGGAACTCTAAGTGTTGTTTGTAGGACACGATCGTTTGTCCTCATCTCTACTGAGAATCAAAATGTCATTCGTGGGACCTCGGGTTGGCCTATTCACGAAATATTCAAACCCAAATTCCGAAAATGAGCCCGTCTGACATTTCCCTATTCCATACTTAGCCACTTTCCTACAATTCCGCAAATATACACACCGTCCGCTGAACTGCACCATCATGCCCTCTTCCGTTTTACATGTTTTGTAGTAAAAAAATTCAACTCATGCAATTTCATCGTTGGACACTCCCCTGTCCTCATTATCTCCTGTAAACTTATTTTGAAGCCCGTCCGACTTCTTTTCATACTTGGCCATCTTTCCTTGCTTGCTCTTCCCCGTTTCCGTCACCTTTGCATCTATCTATAATACAAAATAATGTTTATATATATATGCATGTATGTATGTATGTATGTGCACACACACACACACACACACACACACACACACACACACACACACACATGTGTGTGTGTGTGTGTGTGTGTCTTGTTTCTAAGTCTTTAATGCTAACAACTCATCATGCAGGGACCGTGTAAATTGTCAATGATGGGAGAAAGGCTTGAGAATATCTTCCATTAATGTGAATTAAACCAATATTTGTGGAGGATTTTGTTATCCCTTCCAAGTATTAATTTCAAATACCATGGAATGTGATTCGCATGTCGCCAACTTGGTTCGTTCATGAAACCTCAAATCCTTAAATGTTCTTCATCGTAACCGCCACTTTCACACTTCTAAGTATGCAATAATTAAACTTTACTTCTAACAACTCACCATACAACACACATAGAAATTGTCATTGATGAGAAAATAGCTCAAGGAGATTTTCCATTCTCATGCATTGAACCAACATTTCCGAGGGGGGGGGGTATATTATCCCCTCCATTTGTTCATTTCAAGCAGCGTCTGGAGCAAACAACCATTTTCATAAACTACTGCCAACAACTCGACAACAGTTCTGTAGAGATACAGTGAACATATTCGGTCTTGAGGACCAGAACCACCACAGTAATAAAGCATCGCTCCATTCACTTTCCATAGTAACAAAGCAACCCAAAGTTCTTCAAACGGATGAGGTTCATCCTAAAATTGATAGTTCTCACAAGCTTCCCGTGCAGAAGAAGGGAAAACGAATTGTAGGGCAGGCGAGGGATCCTGAAATTGAGAGTGAGAGCATGGACCTTGACACTGATCTGGATAGCATAATCTGCAACCTTGATCAGCTGGGAGACACGATTCACCATAGCTACCCAATGGACATAGTTGATACCGATTTTTTTTACGAAGATGAAAGAAAATCTAAAAAAATAATTATTGAAAAGAGAGATGTAAAAAATAAGAAAAGAAAACATCGTTCAGAATTTGACCTTGCCAATATGCAGCCGTCCCAAATCTCTGGACTTCACAGAGAAACTAGAGATGCTCTTCATGATTCCATTGGAGTCATTGAGGCCGAGAATGCCAGACTAAAGGACAAATCAAAGAATTAGAGGAAGCTTTGATTCCTATGCTATTGCTTGACAGTGCTTTGGTAATAGCCATGCCTGCGAATCCCTGCACCCCTGCAACAAAGATAAAAGGCTCCTCCATCTTCCTCGCATCGTGTAGAGGATATGAGGAGAAAAATATCAAGAAAAAAATGGAACTGATGACTAAGGCCTGGGAAACATCACAAAATATGGATTCCCTAGGAGGGAGGGCACATAACTTGCTCGAACTTCTGCAGACGGATTTAAAAAATGAATAAACTTTCTATTTGGACATGGTTATCTCTTTTTTCTTTCATGTCAACAACATTATAGAGATGACAAGAAGACAACATGATCTCCCCTCCAAAAACTGGCTCACTCAATTAGAAGCATGCTGGAAAGAGAAGGTGAAGAACCTATATCTCATCATCCAATCATGTAAGCAAGCAATATCAAAGAAAGAAACATTATTCACAAAGCACACCAAAATAGATTTAACCAGAAGAACCAATGAGTTCTAGGACCCCATCTTAATCATCAACTCATTGGCGTTAACCAAGCAATCTTTCGATAAACAAGTTGATAATTTTAAGGCGTTGTCTTTAGAAAAAAATTACAGGATTATTGAATATAGTGAAGATCACGTGGACATCTAGCTGGTCTACTATTCGATACAAAATCAATACATTCATCAGGATATGTGCAATCTTTCTATTGCTCTAAGCGAATTAGAAAATGATTTTTTCAGCATAAAAATATGGAATGACATCAACATCGCCCCCTTGAGAAGCTACATTGAATAATTCATCAAAACGAACTTGAAACAACTCGTCGACAAAAGCCGACAGGTAAACACATCAACAAGAAAATAACATAAATAGTTATATGTACCATCACTATAAGTCCTTTGTTTATCAATCCAATTATTCAAGCGGGTTGGTGACGAAAGACAACATGAAAAGGCATCAACAAACAAATAACAAAAATACTTATATGTACCATCACTGTAAGTCTTTACTGATCCTCCTTTGTTTATCAATCCAATTATTCCACCTTTTCTGAATAGAAATCTCTAGTCAAATACTAATATCTTTCCATTTCTTCTTTTTAGGTATTACACTCTACCGTCTCCCATTTTTTCTTTCCATAGTCCTATTTCTTGTACATATTTCTCTTATGGTCTGCGAGAGTCCCAATATCAGTCTATATGACAAACACATTTAAATTTCCAGTAATATGTAATAAACTATTATTTTTTGATATATTCCAAATAAAACTATTTTTTTCTCTCCTTTTATATTTATGTGCTCCTAGATTTTTATCTTCAACTATTCTGAATGTCAAGACATTATGTTTATTTTATTTCAATTGTCTTTTTTTTATGCATATCTTTTTATGCTTGGTCATTTTCAAAATTAAATTTAAGATAAATCACTCCTTTAAATTTGAGATATCATATTTCACACACACACACACACACACACACACATATATATGACAAGGCTTCAAGGTTTTCAGGGAGTGGGAAAGGGTAGAGCTTCGAGGTTTCACGGGGGTGGGGAATGGGGGGAGGGGTGATTCCAAGAACTACTCGCCCCTGATACATTGTTTTTATTTTGTTTTTTAGGTTTTATTTTAAAATTCGTTCTTTTAATGTTTTATTTTMTTTTTCTTTTTAAATTCGTGTCATGCAACATTTTTTTAAAGGTGTTATTTTTCCTTAAAAAAACTTGTTTATGGAGTTTTGTTTTTTTCAATTTATWTATTTTAAATGTAAATTAAAACAAAACAATTAATTAATAAATAAAATTTCAGGTAATACCACATTTTGATTTAAGAGCCAATTTTAAGTTTTTTTATTTGCAATGGTTTTACTTTTGAATGCCAAAGTTTCAATTAAGTCATAATTTTAACTTCAAAAATAAAATCGGTGTTATTGAAAACATCCCTTTTTGATTCGAGGGTTAATTTTAAGGTTTTTGTCTGCAATGGTATCTATTGTCAAGGTTGTGATAAGTCGCAATTTTAGCCACCCCCCAAAAAAGGGTACTACGGGTAGCGACACTTTTTTAATTCAGGGTAAAAACAACCACTAAATATGACCTCTAAAAAATGAGAACTTTATAAGGTTCTCGTCAAGTAGGTAACTTTGTTAATATAAAGCATAAGAATAACAATGACACACTGACATAGTATACACAAGCTTTACCGTAAAATCCCTCAACCTAAAAAACCAACCTAACTCAGAGTTGCATCTCTCTTTGTTTAATTGTATTAACTTCACCGTTCACAATTCAATATTTTAGGTATACCACGATATTCAAAACCCTAATATGTTAACTTGGATTAGATTACAACCCTAATCCCTTAACCAAAATTAGATTATAAAGAGTAAAACACATGCCCAATATTTTCTCACTTGTATTCTTTGCAAAAATGGGGTTGGACGCAATGCATTCATATAATTAGCTACTAAGGGTAGATATGTCCATTGATTATCTACAACAAGAGAACTTCTAAGTATTTCCAAACTTTGTCAATGAATCTACAACATTATTCAATGTATCAACCCTCTCTAGCGACACTTTATTGTGTTCAACCATGTCTCTAACAAAATGGTATTGCACACCAATATGCTTTGTCTTGGACTAATAAACATAGTTCTTTATCGAGAAAATTGCACCTTAGCTATGTTCTAAGAGAAACCAATGCTTGAATACAATATTCACAACCATACAACTTCCTTACTTCATGAGTGGTTGCCATGTACTCTCCTTTTGTAGTGATAATGCAAGTACAATCTGCCTCTTTCTCATCCCATTGATTGCTCCATCAAATAGGTTAAAAACATAACCACTTGTAGATATTCCATGGTTAAGATCTCTAACCTAGTCTACATTAACAAAGTCTTGTATATCTATCTCTTTGTGAGGTCCATGTCTTCCTTGGTAGTATATTGTATAATCTGAAGTATCATGTAGATATTTGAAGACCCTTTTTACAATAGTGTAATGTTTTCTCCTTAGTTTTGACATATGCCTATTCAAAACTCCCATTGCATGGGCAATGCATAGTCTAGTATAAACCATAACATACATAAGAATTCGAATAATATTTGCATAGGGAGCACGAGACATGTCCTCTACCTTTTCTTGTGTTCTGGACACTAATATACATATAACTTTAAACCTACAAGAATAAGAACCTTGACTAGTTCACATTCCTATATATTAAACCTCTACGATATTGTATCAACATATTTCCTCTGATTCAACCAATGATCCTTGTTTGTTCAATCTTTTTTAATTTCCATGCCCAAATAAATTTGGAGCACCAAGATCTTTCATATAAAATTCATAAGAAAATTGAGCTTTGACATCCTTGGTGATTTCCTTTTTGTTTCCAATCAACGACATACAATACCACATAAGTAAAATGATCACCAACCTGCTTGAAATACACACTGATCAACTTTTCTTCATGAGAAACCAAGTCCCAAATACATAAGTATCAAACTTTTGATGCCGCATTCTTGGATATTGTCTTAATCCATACATGAACGTATTCAACTTGCAAACCAACGTCTTCTTTCCATTCACTACAAAACCTTTTCACTGTTTCGTCTATATTTATTCTTTAAGATATTCATGTAGAAATCTTGTTTTCACTTCCATCTACTCTACCTCAAGATAAAAAGAAACAATGATAGACAAAATAAATTTAATAGAATTTAATTTAACAAGAGAAAAAATCTCACTAAAATCGATTCACTCCCCCTGAGAATATCTCTTCGCTACTAGGCAAGTTTTGTACTTCTTTACCATACCTTTTGCGTTCAAATTATTTTTAAACACCCATTTTCTACTAATAGGTTTTCTTCTAGGGGACAACTCAACTAGATCGCAAGTCTCATTTTTATCCAAGAAATCCATTTCTTTAACCACGACCTTTTTTAAGGTTTACTATCTTTTGAATCCACTGCCTCCTTGATAGTTCTATGATAAGTATCAGTAATACATAGAACAAAACTAGAATAAAAATCAAGTGGGGTATACCATACTAGTTGCCTTATTTCTTGAAGTGATATTCTCAAGACTGGAATCTAAGGTTCTTCCTCTTCTAGTTTTTCTTATTCTATCGAGTTATATTCTTCACCCTCCAACTCAAATTCTATTATCTTTGGTTATTTTTCCATTGGTTGTGTTATCACCATAACAATTTTCAGATAGGATCTAAGTCTCGAAAATTTATCAAGGAGCTACATCGGTATGGAGGCACGATAGTTTGGAGGATAGGGTCACATATGGCGGAATGTGGATAAATCTAGCGGAGACGCAAGGGTGATGGGACCCGACAAACCACAGATCAACAGTCAGCAACCATATCGGGCGATAAAATAGCATGAGGTTTAATTATGTGAGAGTGGGCCGGGGAAAATACCACGATTTCGACGCGTGGCCACATGGTTCCATTAGAAGCATATCAGGGCGAAAAATGGTCGAACCAAAACCATTTTGTCTCATCCCTGATATCGTGAAGTAATGGGACCCGACGGACCATAGATCTTGAACAACCCAAATCGACGGTCAAGAGACATATTGGGCTATGAAATAGCTCGAAAGATAATTGTTCTGGGCTGGGTCGAGGAAAATACCATGGTTTCATTTTGTGGACGTGTGGCACCATCAGAGGTATATCAGGGCGAAAAGAGGTCTACCCAAAACTGTTTTGCCTCACCCCCGATATCGAAAAGCGCATATAAAAGGAGGACCCCAGTCATTATTTTATGATATTTCAAAGCATTCGAACGTTAGAAAATTGGTGCAAAGGAAGCTGAGCAGTCGAAGAGATCCGTCCCTAGTTTTTGAAACATCTTTTGTTTAATCATTGTAAATCGGTTCATATACCGAGACTGTCAGTTGAAATTATTATAATCAGTTTTAGAAGCTGAAACGTTTCAGTTTTAGCCATTGTAATCAAATTGTATAAATACTGGGACACTTGGATGAATTAATGTTGACATAAGTGCAAGGGAACCTTTTTGGTTGTTGTAAATTCTATTGTAACTTTCTGAAGCTGAATTGAATATATATGCAGAAGCTTTTGAAATCTCTATGAAAAGATTCTAATGGTGGTGATATGAGTTTTGTTTATGTATTTCCTGTGATATTTATTCCATTTACATTTTCTTCTGTTTAAATTGGAGATTTAAAGGCCCATAATTCATCTTATGATGCTCTTGTCTTAGCGATTTAAACTATGTAATTTTTTTTTAATGAATTCAGAATTCATTTCAGTAATGCTCTGATGTAGTTATTTGTTTTCTCTTTCTTCCTACACTCTGCTTAAATTCAAATTATAACTCATATTCATCGCCTCATTTAGCCTTATCCTCTGGAAATTTCTCCCGGCTGGTCATTTTTTTCATTCACTTTCAAAATTTTGAATCCATAGCCCTGAGTGTTCCTCCCCTTCCTTTCCAGCAAATTTATAAAACCCCCCAAAACAAACCAAATCTAGCCACTGGTTATCAAATAAATATCAAGTGACACGAGAGAGCCCTCTCTGAGTTGAGTAGGCTAGTGCCCATCTCTAAAGTAGGTTGAAACAATTACCTCTGTTGTTTTTCTTTCCAGCCAAACAAAATTTACAGAGTGCTAACATTCTGGCGCCGTTGTCGGGGATGAAATTGAAGAATCTTCCATGGGAAAAATGACTTGAAGCTCTAGTTTGATCCCTGAGGGTGACAGTGGATCAAATGACTTATTGGTTGAGATTATTTTTACCTTCACGAATCCGTTAGTTAGAGACCAATTGTACTACACCGTGTGATATAGAAATCCCGGCTCCTAAGAGAATTCACACCAGGAGCAACCCAGACCCAGAAGCTGCAATCCTTGTGTTTGACCCTGAAAAGCTTATACATAAAAGAAAAGAAAATCCAGTAACCCCAATGTTTCATCCAGACCGATATCTATCTTTTCCCAAGGACAGAGTGACTAGCAATGAAGACCTTGAGTTTGACGTGAAATTTGAACAATCCCTATTCAAAACTAAATCTGAATCTTGTTTAAGCGAGACCATCTTTGATGAAAAGAGATTCCAAGATTTGATTTTAGCCGCATCTACTAGACCTATAGTGACCCATTCTTAGAGCCAACAACCACTCTGACCCCTCACAACAGCTATGACAGCCATATTTTCTCCCCTCATACTGCATGCTCAACTACATGATTTACCTCAAGATTACAACCTAAGGATCAAACTATATGATGCGGAAGGTAACATATCAACCCAAAAGCATCTAGATCGGTTTAATGATTTCATAGAATTGGAAGAGGTGGAATTTGAAGATGTGAAAATGAGGTTGTTTACACAAATTCTTGCAGGAGAAGTGAGGAAGTGGTTCAGAGCCCTTCCACTAGCTAGTATAGAAGATTTCGAAGCCTTTGAAACTAGCTTCCTTGCAAAATGGGGAGATAAGAAAAATCCCCTTCAGTTGTTGACCCAGTACAACAACATGAAGAGATCGCTTGAAGAAACAGTGCAAGAGTTTTCAACCAGATTCAACAATGTCTATAATTTGATTCCCGCTGAGGTAAACCCCCCCCCTAAAGCTGCTCAACTTAGATACGATGATTCTTTTGAAAGTGATTTTGCTTTATTATTGAGGGAATGAAGATCTGCCACATTAGATGATATGATGACCGATGACATAGAGGTCGAAGTAAATCTAATGGATTCAAGAAAGATAAAAGCTAACTCTGGTAGGGAAATGAATAAATCTCAGGATAAAGCACAACCTTCGACATCAGAAACATCAAAAGAAAGGTTTGAAACAATGATGAGAAACATGGAAATAATGATGGAGAGAATGGCCCTGGGAAATAGGCCTAACCCAAGAGAACAAGTTAATGGTCCACCAAGAAATCCAAGAATACCAATTATTCCACAGATTAGACAAAGGGAGCCGAGAAATAAGGTAAATCAAGGGAATCAAGCAACTCAAGCAGATCAGGCCAATCAGGGAAACCAAGGAAATCAGGGGGAACAACAAATAAGGCTTCCTTTTAAAAACAATTATGTGAATGAGGATTATGATGGATATTTTGAAGACAACATGAACTGTTGTGATGATAAATAAACAGAGGTATTTTTTACTAAAGAAGAACATGATCAGTTCATGGATGCAAGTGACATCTTTTTGCAGGATGAGGAGGAAAGGATGTCAGTGGAAAGGGAAGATTACCAGACAGGATTTCAAAATTCCATCATGCAATTCCAAAGACAATATAACCTTCGAAATCAAAAGGTACCTCCAAATCCTCCAAAGGGAAATCCCACCAAAGAAGATCAGAATAACATACCTTCTTCAAGTCATCCCAAAAAATATTCTACTACAAAAGATTCAGCTGCAAAGGACTCTACTGCAAAGGACTCTGCTGTAAAAGGTACCGTGGAAAAAATAAAGCAGAAAGAAGAACCGTAGAAGAAATTATTGGAAGTAAGGAAAGAAATGGTCAACAAAGAGGTAGAGAACACATCCTCCTCCTTTAATTTTGAAAGTGAGATGGCCAATATCAAAATTTTGGTACCATTTAATGAATTGATCAAGAATAACGAGTACATAAATTAGATCATTAAGATGATTAATATGGGACAAACCTATGATACACTGAACATACAAGATGATCACCCAACCATCTTATTTGGGCCAAGAGTAGAAGAAAACAACGAAAATGAAGAAGTTCCTCCTTTTTATGTCAGTTTGAAAATCCATGACATGACTCTACACAATGCTATGTTGGATTCTGGAGCATCTCACAACCTGATGCCCAAGGTAGTCATGGACCAATTGGGTCTCGATGCCACAAGTCCTTATAAATATCTATTCTCTTTCGATTCAAGAAAGGTGAAATTCCTTGGCATGATCAAAGATCTGGTGGTGTATTTGGCACAAGTCCCAACAAAGAATATGGTTATGGATGTAGTGGTCATTGATATCCCTCCAAAATTTGGCATGTTGTTGTCCAGGTCATGTGATGCAAAATTAAAAGGAACTCTCCAAATGGACATGTCATATGCCACTAGCCCTGTCTTTGGTCAAGACAAAAGACTATACAGAGAGGTTTTGATTAAATACATGGTCAACAACAAATCAAATCCTAGCGATCATCCTATCTATATATTGGAAACTGAGTTGGGGTCTTCCATCTTCTTCAATGACCCGTGTTCTGAAGAAAAGGAAACAAAAATCATTATGGCTGACAAAGACAAGTTTGACGGGAAGATGGAGGAGGTTTCAGAACAATAGGATGATGCAGAGGATCGGATATGGAGAATGAATTTTGATGGAGCTGCTTGCAGAGAAGGAGTTGGAGCTAGCATATGGATCAATCACCCCAAAGGAGACTCAAAAATATGTTCTTACAAACTTGTCTTTGAATGCACAAATAACATGGCCGAATATGAAGCATTAATATTGGGGTTGAAATTTTTAGAAGAATTGGGTGCCAAAAGAATTGTTGTACATGGAGACTATGAGATAATTATAAATCAAAACAAAGGCATCTACCAAGAAAAACATCCCAGATTGAGGGCTTATAGGAATCTGTTACTAGACCTCCTTGAAAAATTTCTAAAATGTAATCTTTCAACAATTCCAAGAGAGTAGAATCAGGTTGTTGATGCCTTAGCTACTTCAGCAACAGTTTTCAAAGTTCCAATTTTCCCTGATAAAATCTACAAGGTTGAGGTCAAGTACAGGACAACAGTACCAGACAATATGAAGCACTGACAAGTTTTTGAAAATGACAAACAGATAGAAAATTTCGTCAAGATGGAAAATGAATTCAAGAATTTGAACATTGATGATGAATTATGTGATGATGAGGTGGATGCAACTGTTTTCGTAAAAGAAGGATATTTTGACAATCAGATTGCAGGCAGAGATATCGTTCAGCTAAAGAGAAAATCATTCCCAAGGGTCTGGTCCCATTGGAGAAACTCTTTGATAATAATGATGTGGCTAGAAGTCCAAAGATTATAGTAAATGAAGGAGATGTGGAAGATTGCAATATTGGGACTCCAGAAGATCCAAAGATCGTCAAGATGGAAAATGAATTTGAGAATTTGAACATTGATGATGAATTATGTGATGATGAGGTGGATGTAACTGTTTTCGCAAAAGAAGGATATTTTGACAATTAGATTGCAGGCAGAGATATCGTTCAGCTAAAGAGAAAATCATTCCCAAGGGTCTGGTCCCATTGGAGAAACTTTTTGATAATAATGATGTGGATATAAGTCCAAAGATTATAGTAAATGAAGGAGATGTGGAAGATTGCAATATTGGGACTCCAGAAGATCCAAAGATCGTTAACCTGTCCAAAAAGATTAGCCCTGAAGTCAAGGAAACATATGTCAAATTAATGAAAGAGTTCCCTGATGTTTTTTCTTGGAGTTATGATGAGTTGAAAGTTTATGATACCAATATAATCCAACATGTTATCCCAATAAAGGAAGATCACAAACCATTCAAACAAAAATTGAGAAGGATAAATCCTTTAATGTTGCCTTTGATAGAGAAAGAAGTGAAGAAACTATTTGAAGCCAAAATCATAGTGTCCCTGAGGTTTTCCAAATGGGTAGCTAATCTGGTGCCAATTAGGAAAAAGAGTGGAGAAATCATGTTGTGTGTAGATTTCAGAAACATGAACAAGGTGTCTCTAAAGGACAACTACCCATTACCTAAGATGGATCATATTTTACAGAAGGTGGTGGGTTCTCAAAAAATGTCAATGTTAGACAACTTCTCTGGGTATAATCAGATTATGGTGCACCCTGACGATCAGGAAAAGACGACATTTACCACACCATGGGGAACATTCATGTATGATTAGATGCCTTTTGGGCTCATGAATAAAGGGGCAACGTTTCAAAGAGCTATGGACATAGATTTTGCTGATGAGAAAGACAAGTTCATTGCTATCTATCTGGATGATATCATTGCGTATTTTGCCTCGAATGAAGAACACCTCAAGCATCTAAGAAAGGCATTTGAAAAGTGCATGAAATTTGGTATATCATTGAATCCTAAGAAGTCAAATTTTTCCAAGGAAGAAGGAAAGTTGCCGGGTCATATTATTTCGAAAGAGGGGATAAAGGTATATCCCAACAAGGTTGAGGGAATTTTTAAAATTGGCATACCTAGAAGTAAAAAGGAAGTACAATATTTCTTGGGAAAAGTGAACTTTCTGAGACGATTCATCCCAAATTTGTCTAAAATCATAAAACATATTACTAACATGCTAAAAAAGGGAAATGAAATAAAGTGGATTCCTGAAGCTAGAAAATACTTTGAAGACATCAAGGTGGCATTGACCAAAGCTCCTGTACTGGCTAGTCCTAATTTTGAGAAAGATTTCATATTATTCTCTTTTGCCTCAGAACACACAATTGTTGGTGTTCTACTCCAAAAAGATGACCAAAATTTTGAGAAGCCAATAGCGTATTATAGCAAGACATTAAGGGATTCTCCCTTAAAATATGACATCATGGAGAAGCAAGCATATGCCCTAGTAAAGGCCTTGAAAGAATTCAGAGTTTACATCCTGCACTCCCACACTACTGCTTATGTGCCCAACAGCTCAGTGAAAGACATATTGACCCAACTTGATCCTGAAGGAAAGAGGGGAAAATGGATTGCAGTGCTATTAGAATATGACCTGGAAATCAGACCCACCAAGTTGATCAAAGGACATGGGTTGGAAAAGCAGATGGCACAGACGAATTGAAAACTTTTGGGAATAAATTTCATCCCAGACCTGTAAGAAGTTGCAGAAGAGGAAAATGCGACTCCACAAATATCCCAAAAATTTCTTGACTCTGCATGGTATGTATATATCATCTTTGTGTTGAAAAATTTGCAGGCTCCTCCTAAATTTAGTAAAAAAAAAGCTAGATTCCTGAAACCGAAGGAAACAAAATTTTGTATAGTGAATGAATCGTTATATTGGAAAGATCTAGGGGGGATTTTATTGAGCTGTTTGATAGAAGGAGAAGTAGAGAAAACCATCAGAGAGTTCCATAAGGGTGACTATGGAGGTCATCATTATTGGAAGACAACTGTGCAAAAAATTTTGAGGGATGGATTTTATTGGCCTAACATTTTTCTCGACGTTTATAAAGAGGTTTTGAAGTGCCATGAATGTTAGGTTTTCGATGGGAAAGGAAAATTGTAGTCTCTGACTTTAAAACCCATTTCGGTGGAAGCTCCTTTCAGACAGTGGGGCCTTGATTTTATAGGGAAAATACATCCACAATCCTTAGCTCAACACAAATGGATCCTGACAGTGATAGATTATTTCACTAATTGGATTGAGGCAGTTCCCACCAGGCAAACGACATATGATGTTATCATTCGATTCTTAGAAGACAATATTCTATGCAGATTTGGATGCCCGGTCAAGATTATAACAGACAATGTAGCGGCTTTCAAGTCTAAGAAATTAGAAAAATTCGATTACAATATCACCCTTGGTCATTCTACATCATACTACCCTCAAGGGAATGGGTTGGCTGAGTCTTCGAATAAAAGCTTAGTCAGAATCATCAAAAAACTGCTGCAAGAAAATAAAAAGGTCTGGCACAAAAAGTTCATCCATGCACCATGGGCTGATAGGATATCCCCAAAGAGGTCCATATCAACATCTCCTTTCCAGATCGTTTACAGTACAAAGGCAATTTTTCCTACCGCGTTAGGATTTCCAGTGATGAAATTGCTACAGGGGAAAGATGCAGAAAAAGATGCCACTCGAAGAAGAAAGGATGAACTAATCAGTGTCCAACAGACCAGGGAAAATGATTTCAATAATGCTCAACTGCATCAAGATAAGATTAAAGAATCTTTCGACAGGCGTACCAAGGTAGACTATTTTGAACTGGGAGACTTGGTATTGAAATGGGATGCCAAAAAGGAAGATAAGAGAAAGCACAGGAAGTTTGATCATCTGTGGTTGGGCCCGTTCAAAATTGCAGCATACCGTGGAAGTAACGCTTACATACTACAAGAGAATAATGGAGACCTCATTGGAGGAGGGCCTGTGAATGGCAGGTTCCTCAAGCATTATATCGTTTAAACATCATCACCCCTTCCATTCATTGTACATAATCGTTTAATGGTTTTTTCATTTCACATGAAGAAGTTGGAATAAAAGCAACATAGTTGAAGCCCGAGGTGAAGGCCCTAAGCTATGCTAGGTCGATTTCGAGTTTTTGAATAAAGACCAGTGGATTCATATCAAATGAATAGATTACAGCCCAATGGGTAGGCACTTGGTCTACAGTTCTTTGCTACCTTGTAGGAAGGATAACATCCCCATGCGTGATAGTTTGAAGGATATGGTCACATATGGTAGAATATGGATAAATCTTGTGGAGATGCGAGGGTGATGGGACCCGGTGAACCACAAATCTTAGACACCACAAATCAATGGTCAACAACCATATCAGGTGATGAAATAGCACGAGGTTTAATTATGTGAGAGCGGGTTGGGGAAAATACTGTGGTTTCGATGCGCGACCACGTGGTGCCATCAGAATCATATTGGGGCGAAAAGCAGTCTACCCAAAACCATTTTGTCTCATCCTCGATATCAGGAATTAATGGGACCCGATGGACCGTAGATCTTGAGCAGCCCAGATCAACAGTCAAGAGACATATCGGGTTGTCAAGTAGCACGAAAGATAATTGTTTGGGGGTGGGACGAGGAAAATACCATGGTTTGATTTTGTGGATGCATGCCACCATCAGAGGCATATCGGGGCGAAAAGAGGTCTACCCAAAACCGTTTTGCCTCACCCCTGATATAGAAAAGCACATATAAAAGGAGGACCCCAATCATTATTTTATGATATTTCAAAGCGTTCAAATGTTAGAAAATTGGCGCAAAGGAAGCTGAGCAGTCAGAGAGATCTGTCCCTAGTTTTTGAAACGTCTTTTGTTTAATCATTGTAAATCGGTTCATATACCGAGACTGTCAGTTGAAATTATTATAATCAGTTTTAGAAGCTGAAACGTTTCAGTTTCAGCCATTGTAATCAAATTGTATAAATACTGGGACACTTGGATGAATTAATGTTGGCAGAAGTGCAAGGGTACCTTGGTTTTTGTAATTTCTATTGTAACTTTCTGAAGCTGAATTGAATATATATGTAGAAGCTTTTGAAATCTCTATGAAAATATTCTAATGGTGGTGATATGAGTTTTGTTTTCCTTCACTGTATGTATTTCCTGTGATATTTATTCCATTTACATTTTCTTCTGCTTAAATTGGAGAGTTAAAGGCCCATAATTCATCTTATGATGCTCTTGGCTTAGCGATTTAAACTGTGTAATTTTCTTCTTAACGGATTCAAAATTCATTTCGGTAATGCTCTGATGCAATTATTTGTTTTCTCTTTCTTCCTACACTCTGCTTAAATTTGAATTATAACTCAGATTCATCGCCTCATTTAGCCTTATCCTATGGAGAGTTCTCCTAGCTGGTCATTGTTTTCATTCACTTTCAGAATTTTGACTCCATAGCCCTGAGTGTTCCTTCCCTTCTCGGCCAACAAATTTATAAAAACCCCCAAAACAAACCAAATCTAGCCACTGATTATCAAAGAAATATCAAGTGATGCGAGAGAGACCTCTCTGAGTTGAGTAGGCTAGTGCCCAACTCTAAAGTAGTTTGAAACAATTACCTCCGTCATTTGTCTCTTCAGCCGGACAAAATTTACAGAGTGCTAACAGGTTGAAATTCCTATTTGGGAACAATTTTAACCTCTCTAAACATTGCATCTCGACTATACACAATGTTCTTTACCGGGTTCCAATGTTTATAACTTTTTATACCATCTTTATAACCAATATATATACATTTTTTTAGTTTTATTATCTAGGTTACTTCAATTTTCCCTTGGAACATGCACATAAGCATTACAACCAAAAAATCTCAGATGTTTAAGAGGGTATTTTACTAGTGCATGTTGTTGATGCCCAGAAGCGTAACATAATACCCCTGCCTGCAAATGGGTTGCAATACCTTATTATTTGTATACATATACATAATAATATACTAAATATGTGGGACCCCCTTATTTAAATCATGGTGAAAAATAAACACTTCTCTGAATTGTACACATGACAAATTTACGAAGAATTTTATAGTTCGAAAAAAACACAGGAATTCGAACAAGTTTTCCCATGCAATCAAGGATGATAAGGGATGACAATTTAAAATTCAAAGGCAAATTTTGAAGTGACAAGAACTTTGGTTATGACTATTACACATCTATGATTAAAATTTGAACTTCAACTCATATACACATTGGTTATGACATATTGCATTCATGGCATATTGTGTTATGGTATTGGTTATGTTTGGTGGACAATAGTTACGGTTTATGCAATTGTTTTGAGATCAATCAATCCTTGCAAATTGGAACTTGTTAGAAATATGGGACATATTATATTAACGGTGCTGTTATAAAACTATGGTATGGGAGGTTTTTCGTTTCAATTTGGCAAAGTAGAAGTAACATGTTGGATTTGAATTAAATTTGATTAATGAAAATGATGAAGTTTGGATGCACTCCACTCTAGCTATGGTCGATGGCATTTAATGAGAGGGTGGAGAAGCGACATGCATTTATTGCACATCATTATTACCCCACCTCGAGCTCACCACCTGCACTTTGTCATGCATTTTTGAATGCTCTGGTTAGTTTACCTCTATTTCGCTCGATCGTTGGGAGAATAATGGTGGTATTTGGTTATTTTCGATGCTTTCCTCACAGGTATGGTGACTCTCTCCCTTCCATTCGTCATTATAACCTCACTCTGGATAGAATCTCTATGTTGGTTCTTAGAATTCGTATGGAGAGTGTTTGATTTCTGAAAGATATGGTGGTTGAATGTGTACTCTGTCTGTGCAAATGATATTGGTTGGCATTTCAAATGTTGCAAGTTGGAATTTGTTTAATTCTCTGTCATGTTGAAGTTATTCGGTTATGGTTGCACTCAGGGTGAATGACTGGTTGTTGTTGCTCCTTGCCATGGATAGAGTTATGGAAATTTTGTTTTGTTGTCACCCATGTCCCGTGATAGAATCTTGGAGGGGTTTTATGATAAACATAAGAGATAGTCGATTATGGGTTCTTTTAATGTTTTATTATTACCTCCTTCTCTACTCATGAGAGGTTTGTTTCCCTGTCGAGTTTCCATTTCACAGTTTGAATGTATGAAAGGTTGGGTTCTTACCTGACAGGCACCTTGGAAGTGATTGTGTCAAACCTTGTTGTAAAGTTGTTGGAGGTTTTGGTTTCATGTTACAAACCCCACTTGTAGAATTGTCTCACCCACTTGGCTGTTTGGACCCCATTCTCCCTTGTCGTGTTTGTTTTGGATTTGAACTTGGGTTTTGAAATGGTTATGTATTAAATCGACATTAGAGAGATTTGTTACTTGTATAACTCCTTGGTTCTTTGGCTGACTACCTACAAGAGTCTTGGTCATTTTTGAAGGCCGTATAATGAATAAAAAAAGGAACACCAGGATTTCGAACCCATCCTGTCACATAGAAAACACTGAAAGTATATACTAGCCTCGTATGTTTGAATTTTGTTGGCTTATGTTACACTCCCGTGTGCGATTGATGTGGTCTATTTTAATTAATGTAATGATTCTGTTGATAGTCCATTATATCAAAAGAGCTATGCAAATAAAAATAAATAAATTGTACAGTGGGAAGAAATTGGTTATAATTATTTTGGCTCAACGATGCTTGGAGTTGTTTGATTGTTAGAAGAAGAAAGGGTGACCATCTAATAGGATAGAGGGTATCGAACCTAGTCCATTGTACAACAATTAAATTTGGTTGATGTAAATGATTAAGTTCGATGACATGTTCATTTCCTCGGCCTCCCCATGTATGCTCTAAGTGATTTGAACATGGTCGTTGTTAGTTGGAATTATGGACAGTCTATGTATAAATTGTGTTGTTGTTTGATCAAACATGAATGAAGAAAAGATAGGAATTAACTGGTTGAGTTTGACAGTCCTGGAGTTCTACTTTGGGTTTGATATGGAAGTTGCTGTATCTTTAACTTTGAGATTGCCTACAGTTTAAAATGTTTTTTTTTTCAAATTAAGGGTATGTCCTTTTAAAGAACAAATGTTATTTTATTTAATGGAACAATGTCCATCTCATTTCCCGTTCATTATACCACTTTTTGCTTCTTACAAGCCCACTATATTCCCAGAGTCATTTTAATTCCCTATTTTGTTATTGTGAATGACATTTCAAAAGAAATAATAAAAATGAAAAGGAAGTGACTGTCGTTTGAAATTTGGAAATGGAAGTATTGTTTTTATATGGAAGTTGCATCTGTGTTTGCTTGAACAATATGCGGTAGTGGTTCCCATTCATGCTACCATGTTTCGTTCATTATCAACCCCTCATATTCCCAATAACCCTATCATTCTGTGTTCAATAGAAATTAATTATTGATTTGAGTAATATGATGAATGGATTGATTGCATGTGCTTTTGTTGAGAATGATAGATCCAAACTTTGATTTTATTTAGGTAGGGTTGATGCATGTAATGTCAAGAGTTTTCATAACCAATTGGAACATTGCTTCAGGATGAGTTTCTTCAGTAGAGGTAGTAATGACAGAGGCAATAGAGGCAGAGGAAATTGGTAGAGGGGTCATA
>ML782058.1:1436693-1475362 GCA_009831015.1 Picea engelmannii | reverse complement strand
TCCAAGTGTAAATCCCTTTAGCAGGCTTAATATCCTCCAGATCCCAATTAGCTATAAGATCTTCAACCCACTCCCTGGACGGATCTCTAATCACATTTCCTCCTCTTTTTTCCAGGGCGGAAAGGGTTAAGTTAAGATCACCTACTACTATATAATTATCGAGATGAGAGTTTACCATATGATCGTTTAGGGAATTCCAACAATATTGCTTCTCGGAAAGAGCTATAGGAGCATACACATTAAAAATACTTAACCAGAGATTAGATTCTTTAAAAAGCATTTCAGTAAAAATCCAATGAATATTTTTTACCGAGCTTACTAATTCAACCTTAGAGGGGTCCCAGAGCGTTGCCAAACCTCCTGATGCTCCTCGAGAACTGACCACTATACATTGTGCATTAGACCAGAATGACTGAGCAACCTGGAGGAGAGATTGCTCTTCCATTTTTGTCTCCTGGATAAGGAGGATATGAGGCATCGATATTCTGATAAGATCTTTCATAGATAACGTTTTTTATTTGCTTCCTAGACCCCTACAGTTCTAGGAGACGATCTGCATTATTTACCTTTTGGATTGGACGCTGCCCCTCTCGCAACATTTCCCTGATGTTTGGTATTTCTGGAATTCAGGTGTTTTTCAATAGTAGACTGTACTCCAACTAGCTTATATCGATAAGCAACTGTTTCCCTTCTTTCTTTGTCCATTTTCCTTCCTCTCTTGTCCTTCTTAACTGACTTTGTTTGATCTATGTCCTCTTCTTCTGTATCATCCTCCTCTGATCCTTCTTCAGATGCCATTTCCACATGAGGGTCCTCCTTATCTTGCTGATCTTGAAATCCTTCAACCAGAAGATTGGGAGATGATGGAGGTATTTCTCCTTCTTCAATCGCCCTGTCTGGTGGTTCTTGTTCTTCAAGGGCTGTAAAGCTATTTCCGAATTTTGAAATCTGGATTTCCTTCTGATTTTTAGAGGACTTAGGGTCCTTCGAAGGAGGAGCATTGGCCTGGGGTTCAGAGACCTTAGAGCCCTTTCTTCTTGGGTTTGCCTTCTGTTTTTTCATTTGTTGCCAACCTTCCTCCGACCCTTTCCCTACCTCTGGCTCCTGTAATTTGGGGCAGTGCCTTTGAAAGTGCCCGTATTCATGGCAGTGCCTACACTTAAAGGGCAGCTGTTCATAGTCCAGTTGCTGGTAATGCTGCCATACTTTAACCGTAAGCTTGATTGCCTCTGGTAAACTTGCCTCCAAATCTACTTCAACACAGATTCGGGCAAAGGAATACTGTCCTTTAGGGTCAGCTTGATCAATATATTTACCAAGCCCGTTTCCTATGGCTCTGAGAGATTCCTCTCCCAATAGTGCATGGGGAGGTTTGGTAAGCGAACCCAGACTGGTACAACTTTGGGGATATCCTTATTCGGGTCAAAGTTAGGGGTCCATCTGTTCAGATAGAGCCCCTGTGGCCCCATAAAGTAAGGACCACTTCAGAAAATCAGATCCCTGTCGACTTTCGAGACAAAATCGAACAGAAAGTACCCTCGTCCGATCGCATAGCATGAGACTGCTTGGGATATTAGAGGTCTCCAGTTATTCTGAACCCAGGCGTCAGTGGAACGGGGAGTCGGCCAGAGACCAGTAAATTGTCCTATTAGGGCACGATCCGCCAAAGATACGACCAAATGGATAGGTTTCTCCGAAGGAAAAGCGATTTCTGGAATGGCATCTAATTTTTTAACAAATTTCGGCGGTGGGTCAGAGACCTTCTTCTTTCCATGGGCATTCACCAGGCGGGCGAATGCGGCTTCTTCAGCGGACGGAGGGGGAGGAGTCGCCACTCCTCCACCCATAGAGCTCATTTCCGCTGACTTCCGCTCAAACCCTAGTGGAGATCACCCCGAGTTCGATTTCCAGAGGGGAGACGGATTTCCGTTGGCCAATCGCTACGCGATTTTTTTCCCGGTGTTGTTTGCTCATCTGTCAACACAACAATGTTACATCATTTTAAAACCAAGATTCATGAAAATATTTCAAGGACTGATTTTGGAGTGTTTATGTGATTCCAGGTTCCTTTTTCCAATGCCAGTTTAGCTTTGGATAATTGGTCCACCTCTGTGTTCATACTCCCATGTTCAAAAGAGATGTGAGATGTGCAAATTTTAATTAAACAATATATATAAAACAACCAATCATTTAACAAAGGATATGGGTTAAGGATGAGAATATTATGCTGACCCATGGTTTAATTTGTCATTTATGAGGTGGATAACTGGTCCCCAACTTTCATGTCTTAGTTCAAAATTTCCATCTTTATTTAGAATGTTTTCATTTTTCCCAATTTCTAATGCTTCTCCGATTTTTATTTTTATATAGTGATCTTGCTTTGCAATACTTTTGGCATTTTCAATACAGACATTGTGCCTATGTTTGGAAGGTTTCTCAACAAAGTAATATGTTTTTGTATGATTGTGTAAAATATTCACACATTTTTCTTTTAATCTAGCTTGAATTGAACACCCAGTTTTTCCAATATATATTTCACTACATGCGAAGAATATAGCATAAAATTTTTGTTGTTTAGGATCTCTTGGGTCTTTTGCTAAGTCAAGTTTCTAATGGTATTGGGAGGGGAAAAGTGACTTAAATGTTCATCTTCTTTACAATCCTCACAGTTTTTTTATTGTTCCCTTAATGTGCGGTAAGGTAGTCATATCTATCCTATCATCATTTTGTCTTAAGTGAGGCCCCCTCTGAGATTTTCAAATGACAATGTTTATATGTCTATCATTGTAACCATTTCTTTTTAAATTGTAGAAAAATGCTCTATTTCCTTTTCTAAATGATCATTATTAGACACCTTGATGGCATGGGTAACTAGAGTGTTATTTGCACCAATTTTTTTGTGTTGGGTAGTGGTAAGAATCCTCATGAAGATATCTTGTTAGTGTGAAACTTTTATCTATACACACAGTGAGTTAAGGAACCATCATTGTTTCTCATGATGAGAATATCCAAAAAAGGAATACAATTGTTTTCCTCAACCTCCATTGTGAATTTGATGTGGTCAAATTTACTAAAAGTGGTCTAAAAACCTATCTAATTTGTTCCTTCCACGTGGTAGTGTACATTAGTTTTGTCTATGAATCTTTTCCACCACGTAAGCTATAGCAGAAAGGATTTAAGAGCTTTTCTTTTAAAGTAATCCATACATATGTTGGTAACAACTGGGAAGAGAGGGAACCCATTGTGATCCCTTCAACTTGTTCATAAATATTTCCTTTAAACCCGAAGTAAGTAGATTTTAAACAAACATCAACCAAATTTGTTGTTTCCTCGTTACTGATATCTTTGATAACCATCATAGCATCATTGTTGTCCCCGTTTCTTGAAATTATATAAGCAATTGAATTTCCCACTCAACGACAACTTTTTTTGCTTATGAGTCCTATTTGAGACCTCAAATTTCCTCTAATATTACATGAGTAGTTGGAATGTTTAGAGTTTTCCCCAAAGTTAGTAATATAGGATGAGTTATTGGGCCCACAAATTGTTAGGAATACTCCATGGTGTCCATGGTGTATGGAATACACCTAGTGGAATATTTCATGCCATTGTTTCACCAAGGTGGGTAGGTCGACAAATTTCTAAGAACACTCTTGATGGTCAGGTTTCTAGCTCACATTGGTGTTCTAGGCCTTCTAGTGTTGCAACCAACTATCAAAATTTCCTTGAAAGCACTTGGGGGATGCAAAGTCTACCTAGAGTATGTTTATAACTTGAGGTTATAAGTTGCTCTAGGGACCTCATTTGGTTGGTCATTTGGTTGCTAGGTATTGTTGTTGGACTTTAAAGGGTGGAAATCAAGAACATGACACATTCAACCTACATGATTTTTGAATTAGATCATTAATGACAAAGTTAAACTAGTTGACCAAGATGGTAAAAATACATTGACAATAGACTACTTTTCCTTCACTAGTTTGGAATTGGGTTGGGGGAGAGGGGTTATTACTTGCACAACCTAAATTTATAGGTATGTAGCTTTACATGGTGCCACTTCAAACTTCTAAATTTCTCCCACACATACATTAGAGTGTTCCTTACCTTCATACTTCCTCCTAGGGTGTAACATGTTCAAAACACCATCATGTCAAATATGAAGTTACAAGGTGTACTAAAAAAAATAGCTCATTTAAAACCTTGTACGAATAATTGATAATTAAATATAATAGTGGTTGAATAATATACATGCCATAAAGTGAATGTAGCTTAAAAATAGTTTAAAATATTTAAATACTCAATTTATTTTAAAAATTAGAAGAAAGTTTTTATGACAAATATTTCTAAATAAATGTAAATATTATTTTAATATTAATGGCTTTGAAAATAACATGTACATAAAGAATTTCATGAACAACTTATCATAGATTCTTTTCAAGATTAGTTTTAAGATAATTTCATTTAGAATGTATCGCTATATAATTTGTCATTTATTTTGGTATTTTTTGGGTGGAAAAATTGGAGCTATTGGCTTGTAGGGCCCATTTTAGGGTAGGTACCACTTTGGTGATTTGGGGTCCAAAACCTTCTAAATCAGTTTGAGGCCTTAAAAAACCATTTCCGGGGTCAAAAATTTGTGAACTTAGCTCTTGGCCTCTCAATGTTGTTCTACACAATTAAATCTTTCCAACAATGCAAAAATCACCTCAATCAGAGTTTGTATGAGGAAATTATGCCTCCCACAAGTTAACCTACTATTGACCACCATGATATTGAATGTATGCCATGTCAACTCACATTAATCACACATGTGGAGCTAGCCACGTGTGGAAATTCAAGAAGATTCTATAGCATCCAAAACCCTAACTCTAATTGAGGGTTGATGCATGCAAAAACCCCAACCCTAGATGACTTTCGACATATGTTAAATACTGGGTCACTATGAAAGGATTGGGTTTCATTCTTATTGTATTGAGTATTGTTTCATACTTGAACATATAATCTAGGAGTGGGATATTGAAGCATAATAGAGGCAATAAAAGATATTGTAACATCCATTCAAGCCATAGTGTCCATGACAACTCCATAGTGAGTGCACTTTCTTTGTCCTTGCATTTCATAACTAAGAAGAAAAGAGCAAGAAAACAAGCCTCACCTTCTAGATGGATTCCCCCCCATTAAGTTTTCCTAAGGTACATCTTGTGTTCTTTGTGTGGATAGTGTGTTATTTTCTTCACTTCTTTCTTTTTAGTTTTAGTTTATTTAGCACTTCATGCATTAAGCTAGCAACGTTAAATCTAGAATTTAAGTAAAACACAACATAATAAAAGATTTCGAAATATTGTAAGATTTGTTGTGATGAACCATTCCAATGGAATACTCATGAAAATTTATAGATTAGAATCTAATATTAGGGATGACCCCCACAACTTCCCTACAACTATTGGATACCACTCAACTTTTTTCCCTTGTCCCCTCCTATTTTGGAATTGGGAGTGGTAATTTGATTAAGAAGCATTTGGCTCTCATGGTGCAATGTCTCATTACGTCTTACCAAATACACCTTGGATAGAGATAAAGGAGATACAAGATGTGAAGCCAAAAACAAGTTCTTTTGTAAGTTCACATCTTTTGAGTGGAGCACTAGACATTGGATTTGGGTGTATGTGGTAGAAATAATGACTGCTCACTGTTGGGTCTAAAGTTAAAAAATCTACTACTCAATGAAAATGAGTGAATATCGAAGTTGCAAGGCTTCCTACTAATCCTATTTCAGTTGGTGCTAAATGGAGATACAATGGTATTATTTTCCATCTCACTTAGAGATGGCTCACTGAAGGATTTGAAGTCATTAGGTGAGATATTAGCCTCAAGCATAATGATGGCACTATGTGGCAGATTGCTCATGATCTACTAAGCTTGAATGAGACTAGGTAAGATTGGATATTTAGTATTTGAAGTAAGGTAGCACAAGTCGATTGTTTTGTTGCATGCAAGGGGTTATGGAAGGCAATAGGTAAGTAGAAGAATTATACCCTCTTGTAAGTGCAAGTGTGTCCTAGGTGGGTAAAGTGTAGGAATCATACTAACATCTAGGTACTCTCTCAAGACTTCAATGATCATACAGAGAAGAGTTGTAGATGCATTAGTAAGTCCAAATGACATTACCAACCATTCAAACAAGCCTTGGCGAGTCTTAATGATGTCTTTTGGGTGTCTTCCTAAATTATGTAGATTTGGTGGTACAAAAAATTCAAAGCAATCTCATTGAAGTACTTATTTCTCTACAAGTGATCTAATGTATCACTAGTGCATGACAATGTAAATTATTTCTTTATTTTGACCTTATTACTACTACAATTTTTCCTCACACCATCTCCGTGTATAATTTTATTTAGAATCGATGCCATGGTTCATCTAAATGGAAAGAATTAGGACAAATGTGTCCTCGATCCAACAATTTTTGGATTTTCTTCTTTATCTCCTCATTATCTAGGAGTAAGCCACTTCATAACACCTCATTTGACATAATCACCCCTTGTTATAATTCAACACTATGTTCAATAGCATGCTTTGGAGGCATACCTTTTGGAGCATTGAAAATTTTGGAAAAACATTGAATGAGCTCTTCAATAGTGATTGCTATCCTTTTTATGACTTCTACTCTTATTTCAAAGAATTTGATTATGACCATGCATGCATATAGTATATCCTCAAGGTTTTATTTTTTCGTTGACTAGAAACTATGAAAAATTCAATCTTATCCTCTTCCACTAGTTGAATAACAAGTATCTCAAACTTCCATAATATCTTTATAACTTGTTGAGGTTCAACATTGAAAACTAATGCTAACAATGCTAGATCCTTTTGTAAAGACATTACTTAGGCTTTCCCATCCTTTATGGGATAATACAATTTTTTACACATTTTGTACGCAACATCTCTAACATAGAGATGAGGATTGCAAAAAACATGCGACCTAAAGGAAACACATCAAACTCTTCCTCATCAATGTATTATGTAGAGACATCAAACTTTAGCTTGCACTTCTATTATATGTGCATGTACTTATCATTCTATGACAATTCAACAAGTAGGGTATAAGATTTGACATTATTAGCATGTCAGGCTTTTTCACTATTGCTTCAAAGATTAAATCTCTATAGATACGAATGTAAAAAATTGTAGTGGAAAATTCTTTCTTGATTGGCTCTTGATTGAAAATGACCACTCTTGCTTTGAGCACTAGAATGAAGTGTGGACATCAATGATATACCTCCATTTGATAAATCAAGAATGATAATCTCCTTCTGTCCTTTCCCCTCTTGCACATGCTTCAATAGTTTTTTCGGGTGTAGCCTCCAATGCTCTTCATTAGGATGACTTTCACACCTGTAATAATTATGAAATGAAACGTTTATTTTCTTACCATTTAGAGTGTGATGTTCTCCCTTAGAATCCTTGGAGTCACCTTCTATTTTCAAACACCACTAAAGGTTTTCTTTGAACCCTCTTTTGAAGTGACTTTTGTAGACTTCTTCCCATAACATACACTATCCTAATTTTGTGACTTTCTCCAAATCCTCTTTGCTTTGGAAAACATGGCTTTGTGGAAGACATCTTACAAAATATGGATTTCAAACATCTCAAGATCCTTCTAAAATATAGTGAAAAGGCTTCAATCAACTTCATCACCAACTTAGGCTCTTCATCAATAACTCCAAGTTGAAATGTGAAATGGTTGAATTTCTAGACATAGTCATTCACTATCTAGATTAATTTATTTTAGAATTATTGCCATTAAACCTATTGTTTATTTGTATAATTGGAAAGGTAAAATTTCTCCTTAACATTAATTTTAAAATTTTCCCACATTCTTAGTGGCTTCAACATCTTGGTCCGACCATAGCAAAGATTCTCCTTTCATGTTGATATATGCACACTAGAAAAATTAGCTAACAACACAACAATTGAAATAATTTAAAATCACAAACATATTAGCTAAAAAGGTATGACATGATGATAATAAAACTAAACTAGACAAGTAATAAACTAATACATTCAACGTTTAAGCACACATTGGCACAATATATTGGGAAACAACTTAGCTTCTAATTTTTATTAATAATATGAAATTGTATAATGAGATATGGAAACCATGAATATTTACAACATAATTATTAATCCTTTACCACCATCTATAGAAAACAACCAACATATTTATTATCTTAGGGTGGTGTATAAATAATCTACCCACTCAAAATATGAAGGGATTCATTTCTTTTCTATTCATATCCTAAATTACATACGTGGACAAAATTTGGGAAGATGAGACAAAAGGGAAAAAAATAAATTATTACAATCTTAGGGTGGTCTGTAGATAATATACCATGCTCATAATATGAATGGATCTACTTCTTGTCTATTCATATCCTAAATTACATATATGGATAAAAATTGGGAAGATGAGACAAATAGAAAAAGGTGAGCCACCATGATAATTGAGTTTTTGTAGACCACTACATGTTGAGTTGTCCATCAATGTCGATACACCAACATTGAGTTGGACCACATGTTTATGATAAGGGTGCACATGCCAAGGTATCACGATGATTTATAAGTGTCATTAAACTTTGGAACAAAGCGACTAGGTCTTAGTACCATAACTATGCCATTAAAATATTAGTGCATCTATGACACACTGTCAAATTTTCACTTTGATTCATATCAAATTTGTCCATTTCAATATGCCTCCCATATTAATGAATCTATGATATAAAGACTAAATATATGTTCTCATACTTCTAAAATATTTTATTGTGAACTTCTCATTAGCCCATCTCCTTGAGTCATGGACTTAATTGTTTTTTGATTCCTCCTGGGATCAAACCTCGCCATTTAGGAGTTGTTAATTTTTAACAATTATCTTATTAGTTGGGGAAAATTAGCTTGAATATGCTCGAAGGTGTACCACTTGTCTTCTTAGGGTGACTATCTTTTATCTCAATCTAATAAAATTTTAGGGTTTTTTGTTTGGTTACTCACCAAATTGATGACACTTTGGGAATCAACATAACATATTCTTCTTCATCACAATCTATCATTATGGCCCATAGAGATTCATGCAATGTAGTTTAATATTGAATGTACACCCATCTAGTTTAATAGCTCCAACTGGAATTCTTTATCTCCAATATGCTCGATGATGGTATAAGGGAATATATGCATGATTTGATCTTTCTGCATGTCTCCTTAAAGTGATCATTCTAGAGGTATACTTATACTTGTATCCAATGTGAAAATGATAAATGTGAAAATGATAACATGCATAATGTCAATTATTCCAAGGCTTGTGCTTCTACCAACTCTTTTGAAAATCTTCTCAAACTTCACCATGAATCTTATAGATGTGGTCTATAAACCTTATGGCCTACTCATGTGCAATGACCTCTTCTCTACAAATTAGTGGTTGTCTTCTCCACTCCAAAATTCCCCAAAATTTATAAGTATGTGCCTCATGCAACAATTATAATTTGTGATCTCCAATGGAACACAAATGCCACTAAACTTGTACATAATCTTTTCCTCCAATAGGTAGTTGTAGAGCTCTTCATTTGGTAGCATAATCGCGGAGTTTTGTATGAATGTATAGATTTACACAAAGTTCAGACACTACATATTATCTTCCTTGAAGTGATAAAATAAATTATTGAAATTGCACAAAGGCCATTGATCCAACTATTGGTCATCAGAATAGGAAATTTGCAACTTTATTTGTGCTTCCTTTTGGACAATTAATCCCAATATTGAATTACTGCAAATAAGTAATCCACTTTATGTGGCATGCATTCTTGATCTTTCTATATGTTTAGATGAATTGTAAAGGCTTATGGTAATTGTGAATGAAAGTATCTTTTCCAAGAAAATAATATCCCATCACTCCATTGATTGAATGGGCACACACATACCTTGATCATACAATGAGTAAGACAAAAGAATGCATGAAAAAGTCTCAGAGTGGTATGCCTTGGGTCTTCGATGCTACATCAAAATTGCGTCTTCAATGCTACATCAAAATTGCATGTATTGAAATTCTAGAGGAGTCCACCTCAATCTTGAAGGCTTGTCAAATATTTGGTAAGGCAAGGAAAAAAAATATAACTCAACATTTGTTCTCATCTATCAAGTTCCTAAACACAACACACACACACACACACACACACACGAGTTATTTTATGTGTAAGTTCATTTGATATTTTATACAAGGCCACTTATATTAAATGATGCCTCAAATAACTAATGAGCATGTTTAGGATTAATTAGTTAAATAAGAACCTAATTACTCAATGAAGGTAACTTTCACAAGTTACAAACTTAGTCTCTCTTTTGTATAAATAAAAGTCTTCCTCCTATCTTATAATCGTCAATTGATTAGTGAAATGTTATTACCATTTGAACACTATTATGGAGATGTATTTTCTTATATTTTAAGATTGTAGGTGCATTCGGACTTCGATGTCCAACTACCTCTAACTCTTTGTTTTTATTTATCTTTTTTCTCTACTATTATCAACATCTGGTGTAGTGATAGTGTCCATTCTCCTTATTGGGATCTTGCATGTGGTATTGGACACAAGTTTACATAGTAGATCTACTACTTTCAACATTATTTTGTAAATTTGTATAGTAGATTTGTCTAAACACAATTGCAAATATAAAAAAATCCTTAAAAATTGAGTGGGTTTTAAAGATAAACATGCAAATTGGAGGTTGGACGTGAACAAGAAATCAAAGTTTTAAAAAATTGTTATTTTGGCATGTGTTACAAACATAAATATATACAAAATATATAAATAAACAAATATTAACCACAATTAATAAAGAGACACCTTCCTAATGAAAGGTCACGTCTCTTATTGAAAGGTGGGTATATATATGACCCTCATTCTCATTGTAATAATTCATCATATCTTATTCAATTATTTATTATTTGTCCTATATCAATTTTAATCGATTGTCATTTTTACAATGGATATTTACATAAGTGAATTGGGTTGGTTCACCACATTTAGTATCAGAGTCAGTTTGATCTTGGCGTTTGGACCATAGACTTTTGGTCAATTTTCGTTTCCTTTGGAAAAGTATCTATTGGCTTTTAGCCACATTGAAAAAAATTCATAGTTTCTTTGGTTGTTTGGTCATTGACCATAATTGGTCCTGGGCCATTTGAAGTCTAAAATTTCTGCATATAAATTCCTCTTCAAACTAAAGTATTGAAGAAAAATCCAATATTACAAAAAAAAGATGCAAATCTAAATTGCTACATGAATAGTTCACAACCTGTATATAACTACTACATTATGTCTGTTGAATAGGCAAATTCAATGTACATAGGACAAAATTTAACTAATCAACTGTAAAAATTACATTCGTACATTTCATCGTACTTGAAAGCATACCATTTGTAACCATTCGTAATGTCCAATCCGTTCGTCGTACATATCTTCCACTACCTCCATACAACTTTTAGAAATTTCTGTCGTCCGTATGCTATCCATTGTGCATCAAATTAATTGAAGAGTCCATAGAAATCATGGTGTATCATGGTGAGAGGGAAAAACTGTGACCCTTGATATATTAAATATGCGATTTATATTAAAAACTAGGTACCTTCATCTTAAACATGGAGAAAAGGTTTGTGGAATTTCCCTATAAGAAGAAGATGATGACATTTCAATACATTACTATGAAGTCATATTCAATAATTCCTCCATCAAAAGACTTGAAAGACATCTCAAAGGTGATCCTTCAGGAAAATCGATGGTTAGTATAAAAAATACAAAAATAATACGATAGAGTTATTGCAAATAAAAATGAAGAAATTTCCCGATTAAAAGATCATGATAAAAAACTACTTAGATCAAGAAGTCAAAGGATACAAAACAATGCATTCAAAAGTTGGAGCAAGAGAATCAAGATCTTGGGAAGAAATTATCAGAAAAAGCGGAAGAAAGTTCACGCTTAATGATCCTTAACCAAAGATTATCAGAACAAATCAAAGGACTAAAAGAGGAAGTAGAGAATCAAGACACGAAAAAAGTTGAACAATAAAAAAATGAAGAGCCTACAAGCTCAAAGAATCACAATCAAAACCTACTCGTGCAAATCGAGAAGCTTAAAAACGATAATAAATCTCTAGAAAGAAAAGTAGAACAACTTATCAAAGAAGAATCAAAGTCTTCATAAGTAAAAATCCAAGTTGTGGAAAAAGGAATAAATAAAGATCCAATCCACACCACAACTAAAGAAGGTGTCAATCCAGTTGAAGTAAAAACATATTTGGAAATTCCAAGTGAAGATCCAGTGACCAACCAAGCAACATCGATGCGTGAGTAAAATCATATACCGAAATTAAACCAAGAAAATGCTACAAGCATGATAAGGGAAACTTATGTTATAAAAACTCATTATCGACATCCAAATCATAACAACATATATCTTAAACAATTAGAGTATCAATATCACTTAGTTCGGAAACGACTAACTTATCATCCAAAAAATATTGATACCAACACAATTAAGTTTCGTGATAACAATTCATCGTGGAAGTTACAACATTCTTCAAAAGATTGAATTAAGATGGTCTAACCCTTTCACAATTCGACATTTTTTCTCAACTCTTCGTCACTCATATCGTCTCGTATCGTCAATCCTGACAACATAAAAACCAAAAAATCATGTGAAGACATTGCGAATGAGAACAAAGATGTAAGCCTCTCCATAAATATGCTTTGAGGACAAAACATTTCTAAAGGGGAAGGCAATGTAACAAACATAAATATATATAAAATATATAAATAAATAAATATTAACAATAATTAATAATTGATATATAATAAGAAACACTTTTGAATGAAAGGTCATGTCTCTAGGTATATATATATGGCCCTCATTCTCATTGTAATTATTCATCATATCTTATTCAATTATTTATTATTTGTTCTATATGGATTTTAATCAATTGTCCTTTTTACATTGGATATTTCTGTAACTGAACCGGGTTGGTTCACCACACCATGTTTTTTCTATAGTCACATATACATATTTGTATTTTTAACAACTTCTTATAAGAACTTATCAATTTTGACTTACCCATTGGAAAGTACATAATCATATCTTTATATCAATATATTATATTCTTGATTTGGATTTATTCCAAAAAAAAGTTATGATTATTTCAAATTAGACCAAAGCATATTTTGGTTTATAGAGAAGAAAAATGTTTATGTATTGCTAAATTCATAACTATGAATAGATTACTCATTTTGAAGCCAATACAACATCGATTAAAAGATAATTTTTACAATTACAACTTGATATATTAATTTATATACTTCTAAAAATATTGACTAAGCTACAAGCTCAGAGAGTTGTTGTTCATTTTCAATTCCAAAACCCTAGTCAAAAACATAAATTCACCACACTATTGAATTGGAGTAAGAAAATCATTTTTTGAAACCATAATTTCACCACACTATTGAATTGGAGTAAGAAAATCAATTTTTGTTGTTGTTTAAGGAAGAATTTTAGATCAAATCACACATAAAATATTATATTTAGTTTTGTATTAAACACGAGATATATTTAATGCAAGTCATCTTCGATGTTATGATGTATCAAACCCTCACTTAAAAAAAAAAAAATCAAGCTAAATAAGGTTTAAATGGGAGTGTCGGAAAAAATGAAGCATGTATGTGAGATTTGTTATTGCAATCAATGTAAAAGGAGAATATAGAAAGGAAGTGAGATTTGTTATTGCAATCAATGTAAAAGGAGAATATAGAAAGRAAGTAGATAAAAAATCAAGCTAAATAAGGTTTAAATGGGAGTGTCGGAAAAAATGAAGCATGTATGTGAGATTTGTTATTGCAATCAATGTAAAAGGAGAATATAGAAAGGAAGTGAGATTTGTTATTGCAATCAATGTAAAAGGAGAATATAGAAATGAAGTAGATACATGGTTGCTTCTAAAAGTTATTTTTTTTGCGAAGAAAGATATGTAGACATCAACTTCCAATTATGTGAGGATAACTACTTTAAAGCTTCTTTTTCATTAATCTCTCCCCCTAAGATAAATCTCCATGTGAAAATGATTTACAAGAAACTAAAAAAGATCTCTTATGTTCTTTTTCATGGATATATTCTTCTCCACGATGAATTCCACGATGAATACCTAGTGTGCAAAGTAATCTATTTTCTTGTGAAGAAGATTTATAAGAAGCAAAAAAGATCTCTTAGTTACTCTTTCATGAATGTTCTTTTTCATGGATATATTCTTCTCCACGATGAATTCCACGATGAATACCTAGTGTGCAAAGTAATCTATTTTCTTGTGAAGAAGATTTATAAGAAGCAAAAAAGATCTCTTAGTTACTCTTTCATGAATCTCTTCATATTTATGATGATTTTTCATATTTATGATGATTTTTTTGGTGAATATATTGTACTAGTGGAAAAAGAAGTAAAACAATTGATGAAAGTCATAAGAAGATAGTGAGAGAGATTTTTCAACTTGAATATTCTCCATTGGAAATGTTTTCTTTAGCCCCACAACTAGATTTTTACATTTATGTAGGTGGTATTTCTAATTGAGAAATCCCTAATATCTTGGTTACATTTATGTAGGTGGCATTTCTAATTGAACAATCCCTAATGTCTTGATTGAGCCATACTTGATCGCTTATGATCCTTTTCACATATTCAATAAGTACACCTAATGTCTTGGTTAAGCCATACTTGGTCGCTTATGATCCTTTTCACATATTCAACATAGTACAATGAATAAATTCATTTGCTTCATTATAGCTCCCATTCCCAAAGCTCCTATCCATTTGAGTTTGAGTTGGTGCAAGTGTTTGTATTGGTGAAGAAACATAAAAATAGGTAGTCACATGGTTAAATTGCTATTTAGTCCTCAAGCTTTGGGGAGAAATCTTCCCAATGGGGAGGAAATGTTGTGTTCCCAAATAAAATAATTTTATTTATGTAAGTAAATTTATGTTTATGAGATATTTTGTATGTAAGCTCGTTTTTTTATAATAATGTTTTAATAGATAGTGAGTTTATATATTTTTTACGAAGACACCTATGTTAAATACAACATAAAATAAATAATTATCGTGTTTAAAATTAATTACTTGAATAACAATCTAATTGCCCCATAAAAATAAATTAAGCTACAAGTTACATATTTTATCTCTCTTTTATATACATAGTGATACTCTTCTATTTTGTAATCACCATTCTATCATCAATCAATAAAACTTTATTCCTCATTTTAGTACTACTTTGGAGGTTTTCCTCATCTCTTTGGAATTGAAGGTGAATTCCAATTTGGATGTACATGTGCCCCCAAACCTATATCAACCTATATCTTTATTTCACTTTTTAATCTATTATTATTAGTGTTTTTATTTATTTATTTTTTATTTTATGGTAGTGACCATGTTAGTTACAAGGAAATTACATGCTCTAATATTGCGGGGCCTTACACCCAAGTTGAAATGTACTTGAAGTTTCAAAAAGATAGAGGAAGACATTTCTAAAATGGTACTTTAATAAATAACAATATTTTATTGATTGATAATACAATGGTGATTAAAAGAGAGGGTGGGGATCTTTATTTATATAAAAGAGATACTAAAGCCTCAACTTATGGTTTAAATCATTTTTATGGGGTAATTAAGTTCTTATTTAACTAATTAATACTAATTATACTAATTATCTATTTAAAACCTTATTTAACATGAGTGGTTTTGTACACTTATCAAATGATTACGTATTAAAATAAAAATATTATTACAAAACTACAAGCTTACATACAAAATAAATCATAAACATAGATTTATTTGCATACACAAAAATGTTGTGCTATTATTCATATATAAATAACTATGAACTCCATGTATCTTATTGATTGATATAGATATGATGATAACCATACTAATTTTGGTTGCTCTTACTAAAATAATTTGCTCCCTGTAGTCAATCTTGTTAAAATTTGGTATACTCATTTAACCATAGACAATGTCACATCACCCAACCATAGGCATCCACATATGCCACCCCCAAGCACAATAACCTTTTCTTAGATAGAATGATTCCAGCAAGTCCACACTAGAACCAACAGATAAACCGTAACCAGAAACACCACTGCTACAGTAGAAACACAATACCAATCAAGTATACCTGTACCAAGAGAAGCGCACAAGAGGAAGATACCAGAAAGACTTGCACCCTAGCTGCCATTGTTGCTCCTTATACTTGCGCCCTAGCTACTGCTACTACACCTCCTTAGACTTGCGCACTATTTCTGAGTGTGTGAGAGAGTGTGCAAATGAGCTAAGGCATCACCTTATTTATACTTATTCTGCCAATGAACTTTTCCCATAGGGCCGACATGTCTTTTCTAGAAAATATAATTTACTTTGACTTTTTCTGGCAGGGCCGACTTCTCTTTCCAGGGATTTCTATTTCTTTATTATTATTCTCCTTGGGCCAACTTCTCTTTTAGGGTTTTCACACATCTGTTTAATGGTTCTCTTACTTTCGAAATATTATATTCTAAGTACAAAGGTTACACTTGGAGGTTAATGCCTCCTGCAACTACCAAAACATCAACACTCCCTCTTAGATAGGGAGGTATTAACTAAGATGTTCTTCATGTAATGGTCTCAAACACATCCATCCATCTCACATGGCATGGTAAAGACTCACATGGTCTTGCAGAAAAGTCTATAGTAGCATCACCTAGCCACATAGGCTATCTCATGATCAAACAGATCATGTCTTAAGTGGCATGGCCACACAACCATCTCATGATCAAACAGATCATGTAACAAGTATCAAAACCACACAAGATATCTCATGATCAAAACAGATCATGTCACAAGTATCACCATCATAGCCACACATGATTTGTCATAGTCACACACACAGACTATTTGATGGTCACGTCACAATCATGCATATGGGGCCTCATCAACACATGTAGCATCTCTCTAGTGGGAACAACCTCATCATCCTTTTGGACCTTATGTCATTACAAGTCTTTCATATGCATTTGAGCCAATTTACACTGAACTGCGCTACTACCCAATCCAAACAGAGTATGGGCAACTGCAACTCACGAGCTCACACAAAATTTGGCATCTAGTTCATACATAACTAGTAACCTCGCCAACTCACATAGAATCTAGCATCTAGTTCATACAGAACTAGTAACCTCACCTGCTCACACTGAATCTGGCATCTAATTCATACGGAACTAGTAACTATCCAACTCACACAAACATATTTCTCACATGAATAAGTCCTCAAGGGGCTAAGTCTCATGTGGGATCTCACATGTTGTGCTCTTATATGAATAAGTCCCACTGGTTGGCACACCAGTGTAACATGCATACCATACTATTTCACTGGAGTAATAATATCTCAACTTACCTGACTATTTCACTAGAGTAGCTATGTGTGCCAGACTGTTTCACTGGAGTAGCAATATATCAACATACTAGACTATTTCACTGGAGTAGCTATGCGTACTAGACTATTTCACTAGAGTAGCTATGCATACCAGACTATTTCATTGGAGTAGCAATATCTCAACGTACCAGACTATTTCACTGGAGTAGATATGCGTATCATACTATTTCACTGGAGTAGACATATCTCAGTGTACTAGAATGTTTCACTGGAGTAGCTATGCGTACCAGACTATTTTACTGGAGTAGCAATATCTCAACATACCAAACTATTTCACTGGAGTAGCTATGCATACCAGACTATTTCACTAGAGTAGCAATATCTCAGTGTACCAACCTATTTCACTAGAGTAGCTATACATACTAGACTATTTCATTTGGAGTAGCAATATCTCAACATACCTGACTATTTAACTGGAGTAGCTATATCTCAACGTACCAAACTATTTCACTGGAGTAACAATATCTTAGCATATCAAACTATTTCACTAGAGTAGCTATGCGTACCATACTATTTCATTGGAGTAGAAATATCTTAGTGTAACATAATATTTCACTAGAGTAGCTATGCGTACTAGACTATTTCACTAGAGTAACAGATGTCTAACACACTAGGTTGTCCCTCTATCTATCTCAGAGGCACGCCCTCCTCGAAGGATTTGCGTGAAGCATCCAACCACACAAATCGATTGGGCCTCCTCAGCTGGGAAAACACACTCCCCCCAAAGGATCTAGGTACACATTATCCTAACTGGTGCCACAATTAGTGCCCGGGCATGACAACCTGTTGTCCACACTATACCATGTTGATATATAGAGTCACATCTATAACTCATCACTTCCTCTTACTAGGGAAGTCCTTCTGGACCACACCAAGTGTGTCTCTAAAGTACACAAACTTCACTCTCGATAGAGGCTTGATCAACACGTCTTCTATATGCTCATCTGTAGCAACATACTGGATATTCACTGCTCCCTTCTGCACCATATCTCTAATATAATGGTACCTGATCACAATATGCTTGGACTTGTCATGAAACATCGGGTTCTCCAACAACTTCACACAAATCTAGTTGTCTCACCAGATACAATTCGCCTCTAACTTGAGATCAAACAATCCTGCAAGCAGCTTCTGAAGCCACACTGTTTCATTGTTAGCTGAAAACGTTGCTATATACTCTTCCTCATCCGTACTGAGTGCCACACTCATCTGTTTCCTGCTAAACCATGATATCATAGCTAATCCCAAAATGAAGAAACATCCAGATGTACTCTTCTGGTCTGCGACACTACCGACCCAATTTGAATTAGTATAGCTTTGTAGGCTTATCTCACGATCCAAAACATATATGAGTCCATAGTCAATTGTACCTTTCAGGTATCTCATCACATGTTTTGCTGCAATAAAGTGAACACCTCTAGGTTTGACCATATACTGAATCAATCTGTTCACCGCAAAACATATATCTGTTCTTGTGTTCGTTAAGTACATCAACGAACCAATCATCTATTTATACATGGTGGCATCCAATGTCTCTAAATATGTATCACTCAACAAAATTTATATTCGTCACCATCGGTGTAGGTAACCAATCCCAGGCTCATCAAAATAAATTTTCTGGCATATCCTGCCCTGGGTGCCTGCTTAAGCTCGTACACAACTTTCTTCAATCTACATACATGAGACTCATTCTCATGTATCTTGTGGCTGCTCTATGTACAATTCTTTTGACTACTGAAGCGATTTTCTCATCATAATCTTCTCCCTCTTGCCGGGAGAATCCTCTGGCCACAAATCAATCTTTGTAGATATCTATGCTACCATCAACAACATGTTTGATCTTTTAGATCATATTGGAAGTCACCACTGACTTCCCTTATTGTCTTAAGGAAAAAATCTATATCCCAGTCCTTCTGACTAGCTTCCTCCCCTATCAATGAAACAAGGGAATCTTCCCAGGAGGTCTTATTTCTCCTCGAAGCCTATGAAGCTTCGATCTAGCCCCCTCAACTCATGGAACCTATCTTCCAGTCCTAGAAGACGTCTCTCTCTCTCATATAAATATGAGGAGGAATACTTTCTGAATGAAAGTCTCTAAGCCACTGACTCTCTCTGAGATCAAGCTCACTCTAAGTCTCCATTATCCCTCTGAAATTTGAATCCCTCTGAGTCTATATAATCTTCGGATCAATCTTCTCCCTCTGTGTGTGATGTTTTCCTTTGAAGTATAATCTCCTATGAGCGGTCCAGGGGAGGTTTCTCCTCCCTATTGGATCATGATGGTTGACCCCCTCTAAAATCTATCTCCTTCTAAGCTGGTACTTGGTGTGGCCTCTTACCTCACCACTGGTGGAGCCATCCGATTCTCATGATATGGCTCAACAATGCTATATATATTTGCATCCTGAAAAGTATCACATGACCATGTTGGTCTCTTCCTAGTTACTGCAACAATTATGGGTAGGCCCTTCTAGCTCTACTAACTCTTCTTGATGATTTGAAGAGTGATCAACTGAACTAGAGAGATATTTTCGGTCATCTTTGGAGCCTTCTGCTCCTTACAATCAATCTCCATATGAGATACTCTACAAAATTACCCTTCTTGCCAGAAGGTTTTAACTTCGTCCTCTTTTTCTTCGGTACATGGATGTATGCGATCGTGTATACAACTTATTATTTGGATAGTCTGCTCCATGTCTCAAACTAGAGAGCATTTAATATGTTGCCTCCTTCAACTGTCACTATAGCTTCCTTCATAGTTATCACTTGTGACCTGCCTGGAACAAGAAGCAAGAACAATAATATATCCATGGTAACCTCCATGGAATTTACAAGATAACCTGCTTGAGAGAAGAGCAACAAGAGAAAAATTATTTCCAATATAATATCATTTTCATAAGAACATATCTATGTTAACAAGAATAAAATACAATTTCATGGTAATCATTATAGCATTACCAAGTTGACCCGCCTGGAAAAAAAACAAGAAATATCTCTTAGAGGAGATGTTAGTTCATCTTGCAAACAAGTACAATAAGAATTTATATCAATATTACTCACATGCTAAAAAGTATTCATTGTATCTAGCAGTAATAAAACCTTTCAAATATTGTTTTCACAACTATAGTGTTTAAAATGTCAAACTTGATATGTGCAAATTAGAAACTTATTAATCTAATCAATCAAACCTCGAACCTGGAGTCTTATCTTCAAGAATGAGTGTTGTTTCTTTTCTTCCGAGTCTCCTTCACTCAACATGATAAGTATTCTCTCCAACCTGTCCCCTATACTAGGAAAATATGCTTTCTTGACAAAAATCTGAGTTACAGAATTTAATAAAATCTAAAATTTCAACCTTAATCAATTTAATATTTTGACTAAAGTCAACTTATAACTTTAACTTTGATGAGAAATAATCATAACTTTAATAGATCAAAATGAAACCTATATGTTCATAATATCACAATAATGCCATAACAACTAGAGGCATATCAAAACAATCAAACTTGGAGTGCATTGTTCCTCTGAATGTGATGGATCTGAGATCCCTCTGGATCTACAATTGTTGCTTGGACAAAAGATCCCTTCTCCTACAAATACTCTTAAGATAATGATACGGTTTAAATATATACAAGTACATACCTCCAACAGGAGCGACAAACAATGACGAATCCTAAAAATTCAAAGTGCTCCAACTTGCAATCTAAAGGTAGCTGGAGATGTGCTAGGGAAAGGTGCACTAGGACAACCAAAAAATATGCCCAATTCTTCACTGAAAGTGCCCAACGAATTTGGGTTAGGGTTTGTTGTTGTTGCAAAACTAGAATTGCAACTGACACGAAGAAACTGGCATGAAGCAACTGGTACTGCAACTGGCACTGTAGACCTAGGGTTTTATGAGGAAACCCTAAATTTTCAATTTCAGAATTTTGGAGATTTGATCTGAGGGAAAGATGTGCCCTACTTAGGTAACCTTTTTAATGGGTTCAATAAGTGCTCAACAAGCTTGAGAATGGGGGAAACTGAGGATCTTCCTTCCAATGGTTAGACTGTTACGAAGGAAACCAAATCTGAAACCATGTTAAAATTTTGGTATGCTCGTTTAACCATAGACAATGTCACATCATTGTCACCCAACCATAGGCATCCACATATGCCACCCCCGAGCACAATAACCTTTTCTTAGATAAAATGATTATGAAAAGTCCACACTAGAACCAACAGATAAACCCTAACTAGAAACACCACTGTTGCAATAGTAACACAATACCAATAAAGCGCACCTTTACCAAGAGAAGCTCACAAGAATAAGATACCACAAAGACTTGCACCCTAGCCGCCACTGCTGCTCCTTAGACTTGTGCCCTAGCTACTGCTGCTGCACCTCCTTAGACTTGTGCATTGTTTATGTGTGTGAGAGAGTGTGCAAATGAGCTAAGGTGTCACCTTGTTTATACTTCTTCTTCACAGGGCCAACCTGTCTTTTCTGGCAAATATAATTTACTTTGACTTTTTCTGGCAAGGTCAACTTCTCTTTCTTGGGATTTCTATTTCTTTATTATTATTCTCCTTGGGCCGACTCCTCTTCTAGGGTTTTCACACATCTGTTTAATGGTTCTCTTACTTCTGAAATATTCTATTCTAAGTAAAAAGGTTACACTTGGAGGTTAATACCTCCCACAAGTACCAAAACATCAAAAAATCTAACATATACTTGATGTGTGGTAATAGATACCAATTATTTATGACAATTATATTTAAGAGATGATAATCCATGTTGTTTCTCCATTTTCCATCCTTCTTTGGAACCAAAACATTTCCATCCTTCTTTGGAACCAAAACAATGGTAAATCCATATGACATTGAGTTGGGTCAAATTTGGATTTTATATAGTAACTCCTAAATCTACCTCTTAATCTCTTCATTCTATAATAATTAAGTCCCTCATAATGCTTGATTCAACATAAAAACTTCTTTTTATAGGTCAATGGAATTCTCAATTGCATGGTTAGGAGGTATTTTGTGAGGTTTCTAAAACAACTCAAAATAACACTACAATAACTTGTCCCACTGCGTCTACTCTTTTGACTTCTCCTATCACCTTGGGTTTTCATGCAAGAAGAGAGTGCCACTCTCTCTTCTTTATGTATTCACATAACTAAAAAATAGAATTGACCTACCTACTTTGGTCAATATATAGGCTTCAATGATTGGAACAAGTACTAACACTGCTTGATATTTTTGCATTTTCATTGAGTAAGTTTTCCGTCCTTATCAAGTGTGTATTGAGTTTGCCTCTCTTTAACATAGTTTGAAACTTGTTTGATTCTTCCTTTTTCATATAGTGGCACTTCTTATTGGTGCAACACTTCTATCTTTTTTTTAAATATTTCCCTAATCATTGGTGACGAGTTAACCCAAAATACATTGGAATAAAATATTTATATGTAGTAAATCCATAATCATGCACAATAAATATGTAAATGGTTTAGGTTATCTCGATAGATTGCATCACAATCCCATAGTTATGGATTTTTAGTCCCTGCCTTAGGCGAGGGACTATAGCTTTCATCGAGTGGTCAACTATCCACTTATTAGTTGGTGCATTTTAGGATATTAATAGGTCAGTTTTGGCGTGTTATTTACAGAGTTGGGTATTATTCATATTAATTTGATTTATTTCGTAAACAAAATTGTTTCCAATATTTATTGAATTTTATGAATCGAATTATTTTATTGGGTAAAAGGTATTTGATGGGACTTTAATCCCCTAGTGTAAGCAATATAGTTTTCAGAAATGTTCTCATTAAAAAATAAATTAAAAACAACAAATTTCTGACAGGCCATTTTGGCTCACTCCGATACAACAACGGTGCATTCGAGGTTTTTTGGGGGCAACCACCAACTTGTTTTTCAGACCTGTCAATGCCCCTTACACCATGAGTCAGATGCTTAGCCACCTAGCCACCTTCACTAATTACATGCGAAGCAAAGACAGAGTTAGCAGAACCAACCTTTTCACGTCTCATTGCCCAACCATCTCCTCATCCAACCTCGCCACCACTATCACTACACAAAACATATTTGTGAGCAAGATATTCCCAAAGGTTGTCCCATAGAGAGATGTAGACACCACCATTCTCTCAACTGCAGGTGCCACCATTCTCTCAACTACAGGTTCAAATGCTATAATTCTCTCAACTACAGGTTGAGACACCATTATTCTCTCAACTATAGGTTCGTAAGATTTTTCCCATCTCTCTTAATTTCTAACATCTTGCAAAGAATAATATACAAATTTAATGCTGGGTGAAAACGATAGTTGTCCAAAAGAGGCACTTAGAACAAATTTTGAAGGAATGGGTACAAGCAATGTCCCTAATGGGTACCTGGAACAATCCTCAGATGAGAAAAATATTCATACAAAGAAATAATTTGGGGGACGGGTACCAATCTCAGTCAATTGTAGCCATAGACATACCTCTAAATTGTGACAATTTGGATTGTATCATTGTCTCAACTGTAGGTTCAGAGTTGCAAATGCCATCATTCTCTCAATTGTAGGTTTGGAAGCTTTCTCCCAAGCATAATTTAATGATGGGGGTGGAAACGACAACTATCCAAAAGAGATACCGAGAACAAATTTTGAAGGAATGGGCACAAGAAATGTCGTTGATGTACCTGAAACAATCCTCAGAGGAGAAAAATATTCATACACGAATACATGGAACAATCCTTAGACAAGAAAAATCTTCATACACAAAAATAATTTGAGGTCTCGATCAATTGACGACTTGAACATGTTTTCTATTCAATCTTCACTCAACCCAATTCTCAACCATTCTACCATAGATATCCCTTGTTGAGTTGATTAGCGCTCGACAACAATAGATGCTAGGTTCTCCATGCAACCTTACATAGCCAATTGAATGCAATGGTTCAACGTCACCAAATACATAAGAGAATGGGTTATCTACCATTCTCACCTATGTGTGGAACACTTATTTTTGTACGATAACAACAGTGGAAGGAACTATTGAAGGGTTGTTATCAGAAAAATACAAGGTAAGAAGATTCAACACTTCTAACATATGCATGCTAACCAAATATATGCAGACTTACCTCATGATCCTTTGAACCAAACTCCATGTGAGTGGCCACATGAAAGACATCATGGCAGCCCTGGATGGCATAATTGAATCTCCCTACCTCGCATAGATATGCTCTGAAAATATGAAGCCTCTCGTGGGGCACCAGTGCCTCTACAAACGACGGACGGATGATTGTTGTCGAATCGTACTTTGGTGCTTTGTATTTACACTTTATTAAGGCAGGGACTAGCCACTGCGTGGCTATCTCACTTGTTAAAAATAACACCACACACATCTAATGGAAGAAAATTGAACTCTACGTCATTGATCTATTCAAATGGGACATCAAACTTGATTTTACATTTGAGCTTGATGTGTATATCCTTGTTCATTCTTATCCAAACCAAGGAGTAAGGTTCAAGATGTGTGAATACAGGTAAGTTGCATTTCTTCACTATCATATATGATACATGGTCTCATTGGATACTAATATAAAAAAATGTAGTCACAAGCTCCTTCTTGATTTGGTGAAAATATTCTTTTGCTTTGTGCAATTGTGTCAGGTGATCAACAACAAGTGTATTCCTTATGCTACAAATTCAGGTACTACTATATCTTTCTCTCTCTTCTCCATTAAAATTTATTTTCGACTCTTATCTATATGTAGTTTGGAACAATAATCATATTTCTCATTTCATCTATGCTTGTAACAATGGTTTAAAAGAACATTCTTTTTCTTGACATAGTTTGTCCTTTCCTTGGTGACTCGGAGTTACTCTCATATTGTATAGTCCTTTTGAATGTTTTTTCATCGTGTTAAATTTTGTAATGGCATTCTCTCCATGGCTAAAATTATGCTAGTAGTATTGATAGGCTTCATCCAACTATCCTTATCATTTTTTAACTTATCCTTTTGAGATGCATCTTCAATAGTGTAGATGTTGAACATCTCAATCAACTGTTGTATTAGCATGATCAACCTGCTAATGAATTTTGTAATGGATAGTTTGGATTCTTTGTCCATCATTATGAATTAATTGAATAATGATCTAACTTATGAATATAGGGGTTTATTGTCTCATTGGATTTTTTTTGCATGTACTACTACTTTTGTTGTTGTCCCTTTCAATAGTTGACATGATAAAATTGATCCTTAACGAAGGATTTGAAACCATTCCATGTTATGGATTGGACAGTTTCAAGTGTTTGTTGATGCTAATACAAATGATCTCACTATAGAAAAAATTATTTATGCACAATAGCTTTGTGAAGGCAATTTTGTCTTAACTAGTGTATTACTATGCCTCATAATAGGAATTTGGTTGTTTCATCTAATCATCAAGTTGCAGGGTGCTCATCTGGCCATCATATCGTGAGATTTCCACCTTGGTTTCAACTTTGATACAGACTTCCTCTACTACAATTGAATTTTAGGTTTTAGTTGTCTCTAGAGGGATTTTGATGGACAATAATATGTAGTTCCATGAAAAATGCATGTAATTCCCGCAACAAATGAACAATATTGGTCAATTATTCATCCATATCCCTAACCTTGCTAATAATATTGGAAGCTCTTTCCTTGAAAAGTTCCATGTGATTGCAAGTCATCCTCTATTTCTTTCTTCATCTGATGGCATGCATGTATAAAATATAATAACTCTGCATGAAGCAATGCTTTCATACTAATGTAATGCAAGTGCATGTTAGTGGAATCAACACAACCACAAAAACAACTACAACAAGTACTTCAACTTACATGCACAACCTCTAACAAGTTATGGAATGGAAATATTGAAGCTAACTCTAACAAAGAATAAACTCATACATTCAAGATTCAAACACACATTGATGTGATAAATTGGGAATGACTCAACTCCAAAATTTTATTAATATTATGAAACTACAGAGCGAGATATGAACATAATTATTTACAACAAAAGGCTACCAATCCATTGCAAACAATCTACAACCAACAACCATCTTGTTTACCATCTCCATGTGGCATATAAATAATATAACAAATGAGGCAATGTGTTTTCCATCTACTCATATGCTAATTTAAATGTTTACAATCTATCATGACTATTAGGATTTTGTGCGTGATTTGTTGTTAATCCAACCATCCAAATTAGCATGCCCACACTATGTTACATTCTGGGTCTGTAATAAGGGAGTCTGTAGAAAGGAAAATTGTCAATCTATACACACAAATAAACTTTGGAACTACAAGATTGGGGTCTAGCGCAAAAAATGCATGACTCTAATATTAACACATCCACGAAACAATGTCAATATGCCACTCCAATCCATTTTAGAATTGTCCATTTCAATGTGCAACCTACACTATGATTTTGCGCAATTTGCACCTCCTATACAACAACCGAATGTATGTGTTGATACATAGAATATTCATTAGGGTAAAGCTCTCTCTAGTCCTAGTCTACCAATCATGGACTTAGTCAATCTTTGACTCCTAGGATCACACCCGATCTTTACAAAATAAAATTTTTTCTCAACCATGTTTTGTTGTACCGAGAAATATGTCTCCAATTCCATGAGAAAATAATACATCTTGACAAGGCCAATCTAGCCATGATAAGATGTGATCTTAACCTTGGTCTCGACCTTCAAGAAATTTCCCAAGATTGAGTAACGGTGATAGATTTGAAGGAGGATACAAAATCTAAAAAAATTTGTTCATAAAATAATTTTGATTGATCCTCACTTGTGATGCCATGACTATAACAATCAATGTTTTAAACATTATCATAATGTGAGTCATTTGGCTATCTAGATTCATCATTTTCCCATCAAGATGAATAATTCCCTCTTCTAAGGCCTCAATTCTTCTCTACTAATTGTTTTCCATTTCTCTCTTTATCTTGGATTAGCTATTTGCCATGAACTATACAAAGTCTGACATAAGAAAACACCTATCATTTAGTTTCTTTGATACCAAATTAATGATCTCATTGGTGATATTAAAAGTGGTAGAACAAAATCACACCCAATAAACCTAATTGTAGAACTCAAAATTACATGGAAACACATTCACATAAACTAAAATCGGCAACAATGAAATATGAAACTCATGTATTAATATTACAACGTATGAATTGAGTTCATATCCCTTGCATATTGAAATTAAAAGATTTTATAACCTAAGGGAAAGTGAATCAATTCAATTTCCCAACCGTCAAATTTCCTATTAGGATATTACTATTACTAATACTAATGTACATCATGGAGGACAAATAAGGACTTGTTCTACACAATTTGATATTCAATTTTGATCCTCTCATACTTATAAAGTTTCACACTTCCATTGTTCACCTTTCACACCCCTTTTAAGAGATCACACTACAACAATATTCTATTTGTTAGGCATAGCCCTTGCTTGTTGTGTGGTTGTTATGAGTTTTCATCTTATGCAAGTTTAGTATGTGCCTTGTAATGATCTAGTAAGATTTTGTGTTGTTTCTAAGAGGAACATGAGAAAATCTTGGGAAGCGAGGAGTGTCACTAGGTAAGTTTCAACAAAGATTTTGTATTTAAAGAAATTCTTATGTATCATTACAAGGAGCACATAAAATATGAAGATGCATCTTTGAGAGTGGAGGTTTTATCTCGTATGAGGGTTTTTCCACTATAACCTTCATGTCCCATTGTTGTGTTGCTAGTTTTATGATTTACTTGTTTATGAGTTGCTTTAGGAAATTGATTATTTGCTACAAAATTTGTACATGGTATCAACGCTAGCATGGGCTTGATCTTTCTCAAAAGGGAGATTTGTGGATTGCGTTTGTAGGTTATGATTTTTCCCATGGAGTTTCTTGTCTAGAAGGACACTATTGTAGCTCTGTGAAGGCATGAGAGAGACCGTTGGTAGAGGGAGAATACATGTTTACTCTAGTTGGTGATCATAAAGGTGGTTGAGATTGGATATGGTGAGCAACATGCAAGTACAAAAAAAATGGGGGCTTTGCTTGTTAGTGTTGGGTGCATTTTAATTTGATAGTAGCAAGAAAAATGCTCGTACAACGATCTAAAAGTTGCATGGAATGCATCTAAGCCATGATTGAGAGCATAGTTGCGAGTTGTTGAAGAGAAGGTTGCAACATGATACATGGTGCATGGTGGTTATTTGCATAGTGTGTGTTAGAAAGTAGAGAACAAAGTGGAGGTCATGGTTGTGGTAATGGAAGGAAGCTTGTGGGGAAGCATTTTGGGAGTGACTCCCATGGTGAGTGTTGTAATTTTCCTTTCTAAATAGATCTGATAATTTTTGACATTTGCAATAAGTTGGTTGTGTGATTTCCATATCTCAAAGGGTTAGCAATGTGGTTGAATATACAATGGAGATACAAAGTTCATGATTGTTAGGTAGAAATCCTTGCAAATTGGTTAAAGACAAATGTTGTAGAGAAAATCTCAATGAGAATGCAATTGTGTAATGGCATCGACAAGGATTTGCAAGGATGCATATAAAAAGTCATTGGATGCTTCATGTTGATGAAGATAATTTTCATGGAGCTTGCCTTCAAAAAACGTACAAGCATGAAAAGCTATGATGATATGTTTTTGTAACTGCATAACTTCATGTTTGGAGTATCTATGAAGTGTTGTTGTATGATGTGAGGGGTATATGGCTATAAGAAATGGTGTGGCATGCTCAACTAGTCTTGTAGGATATGTTTGTAAGTTTGGTATCGAGGCATGTCAATGGTATCCCTGATGTTGGAGACAATAAGTAGGGATGTTGGTGAGGATGTGTATATCCTATAATCTGTAACCTTTGGATAATCTTGTTCTTCATGTGCTATAGGAGAGATAGTATAATGACCATGACTATTGCAGTGTATTCATTTATGGTGGGGTATTCCTTGACATGCATAAGGAGATATAACGAGAGCCCAACTTGCACTGTATGAGATGAGGGATTCACAAAAAGTACTTGCTATGGGGCAATGTTAGAAATAATTTTTGCTTGTTGTGTGTTTTTCAAATGAGCTTTGAATGATTTTCATCTTATGCAAGTTTAATACATGCTTTATAGTGAATTAGTAAGCTTTTGTCTTGTTGCTAAGAGGAGCATGAGAAAATCTTGGGCAGTGAGGAGTGTCATTAGGTAAGGAATACTTTATATTTAAAGGCATCCTCATGTATCATTACAAGGAGAACACATAATAAAAATATGTTGTTGGCACAAGGGCAGACCCAGGATTCAACGCTTCAACAATGCACCAACACAACCCTAAATACAGGCCCTTTTGGCAACACCTGCAAAGCAGGCGAAGTCTCACTCGAGGTAGAGGCAAGGGGGGTTACAGGACTCAGGTGTTTGTAACCAAGATGGGACACATATATGTGATTATAACACTTCACAGAGTATTCTAGCCACACTTAAAAGGTGATATGAATTAGTTCATTAGCTTCATTAACATCACATAACAAAACCTAAGATAGTTCGACGCAGTAACAATAAATATTAAGCACTTATACCACTTAGCACATAGCATTCAAGTTAGATCTAACATTCATTCTCAAGTAAATCACTAAGAAACAACATATCTATCTATCATATATAACAATAAGGCACTAAGCAGATACATAACATGAATAACACAACACCAAGCACACTAAAGACACAAGATGTATGATGTTCACCCCAGTGTGGGGATACACCCACCAACTACTTCGTATTCTTTATTAATCTTCAATCTTCTTACACTTAATCGCTCTTGTGCACCAAGTCACAGAGCCAAGCTTCACAGAGGACAAGAGATCTGCGCATTGAGAACTAGATCCTCCTTCCCAAAATTAGGTCAAGGAACAGAGCTAACTCCCCTATCAAGAACAGAGCCTTACATACACATTATGTTGCACAAAGGAGTGCAGAACCACTTGCACTTAGCCACTTAGACTTCTCTCTCTAAGTCTCTCACATTGCTTCTCTCTTTCTACCTTACAATATTACTTATTTATACTTTTACAATAAGGCCTAATCATGGGTAAACCCATGGGACGACATCCCATAACCCATAAAAAAAACCCTAAGGAACCCCTTGCTGGGTCCACAAATCCCACAAAATAAGTGAGATCCACAATCTCAGCTCCACCGGGGTGCTCCTTCCTTGATCACTGCGTCGAAGTCCAAAAAGTGGTCAAACCTGACCAAGATTTCCTCAAAGCTTGGTCGAGGGCCAACATGCCCCCAACACTCACCTGTGACTTGTCCTGAGTCACTCAGGTCTGGGAAACGCTGCTTCAAAGCCCTTGAGTTTCACTCGAGCTGCTTCGACATGCTGCTTCGCTTAAGCCTCCTTCTCGACGAGCTCTTGGATCATCTGCTCTGTAACAGGCCCTTCCAGGCGATGTTCCACCATTGCAACCAATTGGTCCAGTTGCGAGCCTTGTCCTTCAATTTCTTCAAACAACTTGCAGGCTTCATCTTGCACAGGTTGTAGCTTCTGCGCGACTTCCATTACCCTGCCCTGGATGGAAATAATCTGTTGCTATACTGTGCGTTGTTCATGAGATCTCTTCATTATTTGTACCACAATGAGTAGCTTCATCTGTGCTTGTACTGACAGTTCCTTCTCTTGCGCCTCCTGTAACTGTGCTTCCAGTTTCCTTAGCTTTGGATCTTTTGCAAGGCCTTCATAAGTCTGTGAGCTTCTGTCACTCGGTTGTTTGCACTCTAATGCGAGGGCCCTGATTCTTACAATTACATTCTTAGCGGATTCCTCCCTCTGATTGCGCACCTCCTGCAAAGTGCTCGGTACTGCTTGGACCTCCAACTCTGTTATCCTTGCTTGAAGATGTTGGATGGTCTCAGCGAGCTTCACCACCTAAACCTAGACCAACTCTTGTTCCTCCTATGCTAAGCCTCGCATAGAGTGAGATGCTCTTCTTACTGCCTCTTTGACTGTGACCCGTTCTGCGAGCAACTGCTCATTTTATCTCCGTAGCTTCACTTTGTCCTCCTGGACCATTGCCTGAAACTCTACTTTCTCATTCTCATAGACGGTTACATAGTACCTCACTATGCGCAATTGATATAAGACTTCCTCTTTTTCTTGTTTCAAGGCTTCTGTAGCCTTCTCCTTTTCTTCATGGATTTTTTGAAGTCGAGCCTCTGTCGCATCTGCTAATCTTCTCAGTTGGGCTGGTTCATCCCCTAGTTCTGTACTCTCTGATGTGGAAGGCGCAGTAGGTACTGCGTCACTCAAATGAATAGCTTGTTGTATTTCCTTCAGTTCCTTCTCGACTCTCTCATACAGCTCCTCCTGCTTCGCTCCATATCTCTACAATATTTCCTCATATGCATCCTACATGGCTTCGCGGACTAGACCGATATGAGTGTGGTCTCTATATGGGGATTTCTAGCGCGCGTCTTCTTTCTTGCTGAAGGTTTCTGCGGAGAAACCCTCCTCTTCTGTGGAGTTATTGTTTCAGTGGGGGGATATTTCGATGGTGTAGCTTCTCCTTCTCCTGGCTTTTCTCCTTCATCCCCTCCTTCTTGTCCATTTGCTTTATCTCCTCATTCTGGTGAGCCAAATCCATTTTCTTCAGAGGTGCTGTCCTCCTCATCATTTTCTATATTCTGGGCTTCCTCCTTTTTCTTCTTCTTCTTCGTCCTACTAGACTATTTGGCATGCTCGAACCGGGTGACCAAGGGGCTTCCTATAATGTCAGCGTCAGAGAGTTCTGCATCGGCGACAGGTACAAGGAACTCCTTCTGCCATTCCTTGTTGATCTGCTCCATGTCTTCATCTGTCATCTTGTAATATGATTGTAACTCTTCCTTGCTTTCATCTCTGTGCGCAGTGATATAGATAAAATGCAGATCTGCGCGAAACTTGGCTATCGGTTTGTACTAGTGTAGGGTGCGCGGTGTCATGCGTGAGAATGACTTGATGGAAACCTTCAGTTGCTGATAATATGCATGGAACACAACGTTCGACTGCCATTGCTTCGACATGTCGTTTGTGTACCACAAGGTAGAGAACCTAGCAGCTAACGACTCCAAGGGTTCGATTCTCGGGAAGGTGGCTCCTTTTGACATTTTCCAAGTGACAAATGTGATTAAAACGATCAACCAACTCAACTGGAATTCGTATCCTTGATCCTAAGCTTCGAGACAATATTTCTCAAGTTCGTTGACGAGGTAACTTGCCCAATTCATCTGCATTCCCTCCATGCATTTTCTTAAGAGGTCCACCACGAACCCGGTGACCTGTGTGGGGTGGTTTTTTCTTACAAGCTTTCCAGCTATGAGTTGGCAAGCGAGGTGCATTGCGCCATATTGTATAGAGGCTACCTTGTAGCCTCACTTTCCCTTTTTGACTTCACCGTAAGCCTCCTTGATGCGCTATGCCAAGGAGCGGTCTGAAGTCTTCCCTGGGTAAAACTGTTGAGGGTTGGTTCCCTGCATGCTCAATCTTGTAATCAGGTGGATCATCGCTAGATCCATAGTAATTCGTCGATCAAACCACAGGTCTCCGCCATGGTAGCACGACAAGAGGAGTTTAACGCAAGCGTTAACCTCACGGTGACAACCAAAATGGGGAATCTTCATCACATTTAGAATAGTGGAATGCGCCAACTCCTTAATCCATGGCTAGGAGACCAGACGAGGCTTCTTCCTAGTTGTCTTCGTCAAGTATCTATGGGGTGCGAGCATTGCATAGTTCTTTCTGTCGCTGAGATTGAAATCATTTTTCTTTAGTAGTGGGATCTATCCCAACTAACTCCCAACTACGCGTATTCCTTTAGGGATGTACGTGGTGATCAAAGTGTACTCATAGTTGCGTGGGATGCTGTCATGGTTAACTGCGCCAGCCAAAGGTGGGATATAATCTGGTAAGATCGACGGGATCTACTTCATATTATCCAGATTGTCGCGATGCTTACTTTGCTGCTCAGTTGTGGGGTTGACATGGCCCAAATGACATCCTGTCAAAGGGGAAGCCTACAGTCCCCTAGTCGATGATTCGTGTACTCCTTCAGATAACGGTTTTTCCACCATCAGCTTCTTAAGAACCTCCTCAACGGACTTTTCTAACTCAGTGGGTTCGCCCGACATTCTCACTTTTAAACAGAACGGTCGGGGTAGGTGAATGAACAAGTGGGGTAAACAACGGATGGCGAGGTATAGCTTCAGATAACACAACTCAATCAATTCTCTTCTTGTCTCAGATAATCATGGGTGGAAAAAAGTGGTCCCGGTGCAACGTCTAATGGGTTAAATAAGCGAGCATCATAATAGATTCTTCCAACGGGCAGGCATGCTTCCATCAATGCGAATCTGTCCGTTATGGTGCGGTCTCAACGTCCCAAATGCGATCCATCCACTCATAAATGAATTTCCTAGCCGTTTAAAAGTGTCTTTCTAATGGTCGGGGTGCCTCCAATGGTCATATAATTTCGCCAGGGTGAAGTCCCATTCTGTGCGGTCCTGCTGCTCCGACGAGGTTCAAATCCTACGAACCTACCTCCTTTGAAGTATTCCATTTGTTCTTTGTAACTTCCCATAGATTTTCCAACTTAGAGTTCTTCTTATTGAGCTACCTTGCCTTCTTTCCTGTGATCCGAGTCTCTCTAACTGTTTCTGGATTCCTCTTTCCATTATTATCCTTATCTTCTCCCAGTGTATTGACTTCACACTGCTGATGTGCTCTCAAAGGGTTCGAAGTTAATATCCCTTCTCTTATTAATTTCTGGGTGGGTATTCTTCTTTGTTGCATGGATAGGTCCTTCAAAACTTCTTGAGTTCTTTCAACCTCGACAGCTAATTCTCTTGCCTTCTGTTGCTTTGACTTATCTTCTCGTTCTTCTAGTACTCGATCTATTTTTCTAGCTATGAAATCCCTTAGTTCTTGCTTTTTATTTTTTGTATCTTCTTCCTCTGCTTTTTTTCTGATCTGATTCTTCTCAATCCAAGTCTTTCCTAACAAAAGAGGAAAAGGGGTGTTGTTCTCAACAAACTTAATGACTTCAAATTCCTCTTCAATCAATGTTCCATGGATGATAACATGTACATTAGTAACTCTTCCACATAAGGTTATCATCTTTCCCTTGAATAAGCCTATCCTTCCCAATGAAGGTACCGCAACAAGATTTCCCAAAATCTCCCAAGTGTATTCTGTCATAATATTCACTTGTGTTTCCTCATCCAAGACACAATCTATTTCGAAGTCTCCTATTCTTGCATTTATGCGTTGTTTTATTTTCAGGATCTCTAGTAAAATGACATCTTTGTGATCATCCATCGTTTCTTTCAATTTTAATAACATAATCTGGGCTTTCTCTAACTCATTGTCTTGATGATTCTCTAAGATGATCGTATTCTCTTGACTTCCTTCATAGTTTTCTTGTCTCATGTTCATTTGTTCGACTTTAGCAATCATCCTTGGACAATCATCAACTTCATGACCAACAATTTTACAACAAAGACAAATAGGACCTGCACCAGGGCATTCCTTAGCAATATCTCTCGGTCTTATGCAATTATAACATAGTGTCAATCCTCTTTTTCTCTTGTACGTTCCCCAACCTCTCATGTACTGCGCACTAGGATCACAGTGCTGGACCTGCAAAAAATTATTTCTAGGTTCTTGCATCCACTTATTAGTCCAAAATTTCTTTCTATGCATAGGAATAACATATCTTTCTTCATTTCTATTAAATTTATTCAGATCAACTCTTTCTTCCAACTGCGCCCTAGCCTTCAGATTAGGACAAAATCTATTAAACATACCTAAATTCATGCTTTCGAAACAAAAAATTTCACTTATCTTACTCTTATCAAAGAAAAAATCTTTACCTCTCTTAAGATCTTACCTCTTTTCTTCAGATCGGGTTTCCTTCTTAGCAGAGAGCTTTCACAAATCAAGTAGAATACTGCACACTACAACAACAGATCTACGCACAGATATTCTCTTTTCTTTACTTCAGTTCCCAACAATCACAGTTTCAGGTCCCAACAACGGAACCATTTGTTGGCATAGGGGCAGACCCAGGGTTCAATGCTTCAACAATGCACCAACAAAAACCTAACTACCAACCCTTTCAGCAACACCTAGGAAGCAGACAAATTATCACTCGAGGTAGAGGCAGGGGGGGTTACAGGACTCAAGTGTCTATAACCAAGCTGGGACACAGATCTGTGATTATAACACTTCGCAGAGTATTCTAGCCACACTTAAAAGGTGATATGCATTAGTTCATTAGCTTCATTAACATCACAGAACAAACCCTAAGATAGATCAGTGCAGTAACAATAAATATTAAGCACTTCTACCACTTAGCACATAACATTCAAGTTAGATATAACATTCATTCTCAAGTAAAGCACTAAGAAACATCAGATCTATCTATCATATATAACAATAAGGCACTAAGCATGTAAATAACATGAATAACACAACACTAAGCACACCAAAGACACAAGATGTACGTGGTTCGCCCCAGTGTGGGGCTACGTCCACCAACTGTTTCGTCTTATTTATTAATCTTCAATCTTCTTACACTCAGTCGCTCCCGTGCACCAAGACATAGAGCCAAGCTTCGCAAAGGACAGGAGATCTGTGCACTGAGCACCAAATCCTCCTTCCCAAAATTAGGTCAAGGCACAAAGCCAACTCCTCTATCAAGCACAGAGCCTTACATACACAATCTGTTGCACAAAGAAACTCATAACCACTTGCACTTAGCCACTTAGACTTCACTCTCTAAGTCTCTCACATCACTTCTCTCTTTCTACCTTACAATCTTACTTATTTATACTTTTACAATAAGGCCTAATCATGGGTAAACCCATGGGCCGACATCCCATAACCCATTACAAAAACCCTAAGGAACCCCTTGTTGGGTCCACAAAGCCCAGAAATCCCACAAAGCCCACAAAACAAGTGAGATCCATGATCTCAGCTCTGCCTGGGCGCTCCTTCCTCGATCATTGCGTCGAAGTCCAAAAAGTGGTCAAACCTGACCAAGATTTCCTCAAAGCTTGGTCGAGGGCCAACATATGCATATTTGAGAGTGGAGGTTTTATCCTATATAAGGGGTTTTACCATTGTAACCCTAGTTTCCCATTGTTGTGCTGCTAGTTCTCTTATTTATTTCATTATGAATTGTTTTAGGCATTAGTTTTTTACTACAAAAGTTTTATACTATTTCACAAGAATTGTGAAGCCACAATTACATTAGTGTAATGTGAGTGATTCATGCCTTTTCTACTTGTAAACTCTCTTCCTTGCATTACAACTCACAATGTGAATGTTGGCATTGGAATAGGCATTGATCTTGACACATGCATTGGATCTATAGGCAAGCAATGAGCATGATTCTAATGCTAAACCTAGTGTAGGGAATGTTTGGTGCCAGAGTGTTGAAGATATTAAACACTCACCTAGTAATTCTTTTTCCTAATTTTGCTAGTCTAATATTGAGGGCGCTATCCATAGATGAGAATATTCTCTCCTAAGAATATTCCCTACAAAAAAGGGCACCTTCCCTCTTCAGTTTTGACTCGGTTACACTAGTGGAGGAAAATCATGCATGACAACCTCAGTTTTATCACCAACAATTGCATGTTCACCTCAATTTTCTCACCAGGAGGGTGCATATAACATTCTTGTGGCCATGAGGGTGCATATCATGTGCATGCATGTGTTTCTCTCACCTCCACACATGTGACTTAGTTAACCGATGATTGCATGGATAGTTAACTAGGACTATGTGGCAGATCACTCCGATTTTTGTTAGTGAGTGTATAGAGCTTTCTAGATCACTACTATGGTGCATTAGTTACTCATGTATCTTATATCTATTGTAAATTATTCACTCTTTGAGTTTGGATTAGAATTAATACAATCAATTATTCTTTCTCTCATTCTTACTTCTCTCTCTCTTTCTTTTGCAAGCTTTGTGTGAATTTCTCTAACTAGGTTTTCTATGCAGTTTTCACCAAAACTTCACATAGAGTTGAGGCTAGGCATTGATGCAGAAATTATTCTTTCATTGACACTAAGTGTGTAACACCATGTTTACACACTTTCATGATGCTATGAACAAATCAACAACGTTTAGATTTGGAAAATCTACGATCCTCCAAAACTAGTACATCTTAATATTTTAAAGCTATAGCCTTGATTTAGGCTCAATATCTCAAAATTATAAAATTTGATTGTTAATTTTAAAAATTACAATATCATTATGATAATTTTTAATTATTTATATATATATATTTTTATATTGAAAGACACATTAGTATGAAGCAAATAATCACAATTGAGTGAATGTAATTGATGTCAAGTAGACTTTTAACATATAAAAAATACTATATTTTAATAATATTTTATTAAATAAACTATTTTATAAAGTAATGAAATATGTAAACTAACTTAAATTCATTTTAATTTCAAAATTATTAAATATTTAAAAAAATCCTATCATATCATTTCATCGAGTTACGAAATTTTCCTTATTTTTTATAAAGTTAAAAAATATATGAAATAGATAAAATGCGAAAACTAGAGAGCATAGATAAACACTCAGTATCCACAAATAAACACAAGATATAACTTGGGAAACTTAATACTAGAGAAAACCTAGTTAGAAGGTGATGCTGCTTTTTTCTCTTTTCTTCAAATGCAAGTACAAAGAAAGAGACACACTCTCTCTGGAGTTACCTTTGACACTATGACATATATGAATCTCCTAGCGGCTCGATATTTAACATTGCCCAATAGCAATCTAGGGTTAGGGTTTTGACTTCCTGAACCCTCAATTGTGATAAGGTTTTGGACCTTCTATAATATTCTTGAAAGACCATACATGGATAGCCCCATATGAGTGAGTAATGGGGATGACGTGGCATCCGCTCGGACTATGTTGGTCAACAGGGTAGATCAACTTGTAGGAGGCATAACTTTTGCATACAAGCTCTGATTGACATGATGTTTGCACAATTGGAAAGGTCTCGATGTGTAGAATAACATCAAGGGGCTTGAGCTAACATGACAAAGTCCCCAC
>ML782058.1:1412791-1428460 GCA_009831015.1 Picea engelmannii | reverse complement strand
GCCCTGGCGTGGTAACCAGATAATGGCAATGTCATACCGCTAGATACCTATGAACATAATGGGACGACTCGTGATGAGACCTCCCATCCTCTTGGTTAGGTCTTGTTTTATTATTTTTCTTTGGGTCCCTTTTGTTTCTTATCAAGAGGCCTTTTATTGCTTTCTCGGGGATCCCTGGGCGAGGCATCTCTAGGTTTTATTCCCTATGGATTTTATCTTTTACTAGCTTCTTTTACCTCCTGGGCCTTTAGCCCCTTCTTCCCATAGGACAAAGTGTAACCCTTCAAAGGTCATCCTAATGCCCGGACTAGGGGAATGGGATGGATGTATGGGAGAAAAGATGTAAAGTGACAATATGGTGGGAGCAAACGATGGCTCTTCAAATCCCCCCTGGTGGCTAACCAAAACCCATGGATACAAGCTTGCTAGGGCACCCCGTTAATCCCCCCAACAATGGTCAAGTGGGTTAGTGTAAGATCCAAGCAGTTGTCAGAAATGTAAGGAACCTGATGCATATATAAGAAAGTTATAATGATCAAACATGACACATACCATGATACCTGGACCAATTACCTCATGGAGCAAGAGTCTTCTCTGATGCAAGTCCAAGCCGATGGTGACGGATGCTGCTGCTGCTGACAGGACAAATATAGCGAAGAAGAAGAAGGATGGGCCCTCCAGGGCCATGCTCAGGTCAATTCTGCTCTTGGTACTCCATGTCTTGGACTTGTGGTCCTCGAGACATGATCTCTTAGTTATCCCATGAAATCGGGGATAACAAGACCGATCCAGGTCGCTTTTCCACTGGCGGATCACACCCTTGTGGGACAGTTCACTGGACTTTGGCCCTCGCCAAAAACAATGGAGAACTGGGTGGTCAAAAATTGGACGCCTTTGATCAAGAACAATGTAACCTCGTACTTCCTGGGGAGAGGCTTCTTTCTGTTTGAGTTCACCGCAAAAGAGGATAAAGATCTGATCTTTCGGAATGGTCCCTATTTTATGGGCCCTCAGAGCTTGTATCTCAACAAGTGGACGCCGGACTTTGATCCAGAAGTGGACGTTCCTGTGACTGTCCTAGTGTGGGTTAGGCTGTCAAATATCCCAGTGCACTACTGGAATTGGGACTCCTTGCAGAACATAGGCAATGCCTTGGGTAAATTTATTGACTGGGAAGACAATAAGGACCAATATGATTGTTCTCGAATATGCGTCGAGTTCGATCTAGAGGTGGGAATTCCGGAGGCAATAAAAAACAATGTCAATAGTTGGACTCATATGCAAAAGCTAGATTACGAGCAGCTTCCTTTCAAGTGCTGAAAATGCCATGTTTACGGTCACTTCGCTAGGGGTTGCCCGAGTAATGGAGAGATAGATAAAGAGGAGGAGTAAGGTTGGAATCAGGTTAAGCGGTCAAATATCTCCCATAAAACCCCCAAATCCAAGGCTCCAAATGGAAAAGGCCCTCAGTCGACTTCTATTAAGAAAAGTCTTTCCCTGAACGGTCAAGCAAACAAATTCGGGCCCTTAAGCTCAACCCCAGAGGAAACCCAGGAGGTCGAAAAACAAAAGAAATCATCCCCTGACAAAGGGGCCCCCTTAGGCCCGAGGACAGGTGAAAGTGCCTCAGAAAGCCTCAAGGAAAAACAAGTAGAAGTTGAAGAGGAAGAACAAGACTCAGAGGAAGGAGAAATAGGGGACACACAAACTTTGGCTAAAATATCGACAAGAGGCCGAAAGTCTGCCCAAGAAATGAGAGATCAGGAAACCTACAAAGATAAGCTTCAGGGCAGCCAACAAACCCTTGAGAAACTATTGGAAAATACCCCAAAGATGACAAGGAATCAGACACAGGGCTCCAAGGGAGCTCATCACACTCAAAAAAGTAAGTGATGAAGGTTGTCTCCTGGAATTGCAGAGGTATGGGAAACAAAGTGAAAGAAGAATCCATGAGAAGCCTCATAAGGATAGAAACCCCAAACATTCTACTAATCCAGGAGACAAAAATGGAGGACAAAGACTTCCTCCAAATTAGTAAGAAATTTTGGAATAAAGGTGGAGGACTGACCGTCTCTGCTCGAGGAGCCTCAGGTGGGTTGGGTTCTCTTTGGAACATCAACAAGTACTTATTGGTCACTAAGACTCTAAATGTTCACTGGCTATTCTTGGAACTCCAACATCTTGATACAAAGGAGGTCTTCAGTCTCTTCAATGTGTACGTCCCAGTTAACACAGGAGAAAAAAAGGCCTATTGGGATTCCATCAGAAATATGGCAGAAATGGAGAATCTGGAAAACGTCATCATCACTAGTGACCTCAATCTCACCTTGCTTTTGTTAGAGAAGTGAGGAGGCAGCATTGTCAGGAATCTGACAAGGGAATGGGTGGAGGACCCCATGCAAGAGTGGGACCTGCTCAACATCAAGCCTTCCAATGGTAAGTTCAGTTGGTCAAACAAAAGAGTCGGTCCTGGTCATATTGCAGCAAGGCTAGATAGATTTCTCATTCAAAGTTATTTCCTCCTTTTAGGTTTAGAGGCTAGAATGCATATTCTCCCTTGCAGTGTTTCAGATCATAAACCTATCAAGCTTGAACTCCTGGCCCAAAAAAATCTAGGCCCTATACCTTTCAAATTTAGCCCTTTATGGGTCAAGGACCCGAACTTCATGAATAAGGTAAAGGAAAGTTGGAGGATGCCTGTCAAGGGATCTTCCTTCTTCGTTTGGGAGGAAAATCTCAGAAGAGTGAAAGCAGTCCTGGAAAGTTGGGCCAAAACTCTCTCTAGTCCAGCTTTTGAAAGAAAAAAATCCCAAGTCAGTCTTGAGTTCCATCAACTACAAACAGAAAGTACAGAAATCACAAAAGAAATTCTGGATAGGGAGGCAGACTTATAGCAGAAGTATCATAAGGCATGCATGTCGGAGGAAGAATATTGGAGACAAAAATCTCGCAGCATTTGGCTTAAAGCGGGAGATAGGAATACCTCCTTCTTCCACAAGCAAGCCCAAGCGAGAAAAAGTTTCAACTCCATTTCAAAAATCAAAGAAGAGGCCACAACCCACAAGGATTTCATCAGCATTAAAAGGGAAACTTCCTCTCATTTTAAAAATCTTTACAGTGAAGAAGGGGAGAGGGCCCAGAACACCAAATTCCTAGATGTGGTACCTTCAAAGATCACCAACAGGATGAACCAGATACTGGAAGCTAAGGTCACTAAAAAATAAATTAAGGCTGCTCTCTTTGCTATGGAGCCTGATAAAACCCCCAGACCAGATGAGTTTACTGCCAGATTCCTCCAAAATTATTGGCAGATAGTTGAAAAGGATTTGCATAAACTAGTTTTGAAATCCCAAGCCTGTTAGAAAATTGGGGGCAACACTAATTCTTCCTTCCTTGCCCTCATCCCAAAGGAAAAGGGAGCTAATGTATTCAATAGATTTCTCCCTATCTCTCTTTGTAACATCGGTTACAAGCTGATAACAAAGTTGATAGTCAACAAATTGAAAAGTATCCTCCCTACTATTATCCCGGAGAATCAAGGGGGTTTTGTACATGGGAGATAGATCGGGGCCAACTTCATCTTATTACAAGAGGCGATACACTCAAGCCTACATCGAAAAGAAAAGGGTATGGTCGTCAAACTTGATCTAGCAAATGCCTTTGATCGTGTCAGACACAGTTTTCTCTTTGATGTTATGCACAAGTTTGTGTTTGGGATTAATTTCATCAATTGGATTCGGGCTTGTATCTTTGAGCCTTGGATCGCTCCTTTGGTGAATGGGCAAGAAACATAATTTTTCAAAGCCACGAGAGGGCTTCAGCAGGGGTGTTCCCTTTCTCCCCTCCTCTTCGTCCTCCAATATTTTGTTCTAAGCTTTTACCTGGACAAGAAACAACTACATCAAGAGATTATGGGCCTGAACATTGCAAGAGGAGTCAAAAATATAAATCACGCGTTGTTTGTTGACGATTCTCTGTTGCTGGGCGCAACCACTATGCTTTCGGCTTCAAGATTCAAATATGTGTTGGATGATTACTATGATGCAATGTGAAGTATCCTAAATAAAGGGAAATGCCATATCTACTGTTGGAATGTTTCTGTCAGCGCCCTCATTCTAGATGTTTGGGCTTTGCTGCCTCTTCCAACTGGTCTTCTTTCAAGTACCCGGGCCTTCCAATTTTCCAAAAGTCATCCTTTAGCAGAGACTGGCTCCCTCTGTTAGAAAATTTTAAGCTCAAGCTCCAGGCCTGGGGCTTCTCTTGGCTCAACCTTGTTGGAAAATCAATGCTCATCAAGGTTGTCCTCAGCAGTCTTCCAATCTTCCAATTCTCTGTCATGTTGGCTCCTATTTGTATCCTCAAGAAAATGAAGTATTACATCCGAAAGTTCTTTTGGAAAGGCGATAAACAAAACGAGAAGAGAATCCCTCTAGTAAGCTGGGACAAAGTCACCAAGCCCTTGATGAAAGGCGGACTGGACTTTAAAGACCTCAACACCCAAAATGTGGCAATGGGAGCAAAGAAAATTTAGAGACTTATCACTCCAAATCCTGGCTGGGCGCAAATTGCTCCGTGGAAGAAATATTTCAGGGGTCAAAGGAAATGCTCCCCTCCCAAAAATTGGATTGCATCTCCTCAAACTCTGTGTTAAAGCTACCCCCTTGATAAACCTCCATGCATTCTGGATTCTAGGTAATGAAAAACTTATAAAAATTTGGGAAGACAACATCATGAACAATCCTCCACTTGCTGAAATCAGTTCTCTGCACACGCTACGGGTTTGTATGTTCAACGTCGGCTTCAACACTCTATGGGACATCTCATGCTGGGAAGACTACAATTGGATTAGTTGGAAGAAGCTCCAAGTGGCATTGGAGCTGAAGCACGACTGTGACACATTTTTTTCTCACCTGAAGGGCATGGCCCCTATCCACGCTAGGAGACAAGACAAATGTGGATGGGGCTCTCAATCGGGCTGCTATACTGTGGCTCTTGGTTATGCAAAACTGTTGGAGCAGCCCCATGTCCCTCCTAACCCTGTGATTTGGAAGGGGCTTTGGGGCCACAAGACCATTCCAAAAATTGATTTTTTCTGTTGGCTCGTGTGCCACAATAGAATCCTGACTGGGGATCGATTGAAGAAAAGAGGCTTCCAAGGGCCTTCCAGATGCATAATGTGCCTCGAAAATGAAGATAACCTTTGTCACTTAATGCTGGAATGTAAATTTGCACAAGAGATCTGGAATGAGGCTCTGGGCCCTTGGAGAAACACTCTTAGTTGTCCCACCTCCATCGCTGAACTGTTTGCTAACTGGCTGCACAACTATCCAGGGGTACTCCCAAAAAATGAAAGTTTCAAGGTGGCCTGACTCTCCTTGCCAAAGATCATATGCTGGCAAATCTGGCTTGAAAGGAATAAGAGAATTTCCAGAGATCAAGCGCAGGTAGTGAAGCTTGTCACGACCAAGATAAAAAATCAACTGAAAGAAAGCCTGGGCGATCAGCTTGAGGAAACCAATTTAAGTCAGCATGACCTTGAATGGGGAGTAAGGTTGGGCCTCCAGTTTACTCAAGTTGTAAGGCAAAGCAAGCCAAGCAAAGAATGACAAATTAGATTCAATGAGAAAGACTTTTCATCCTGGATGAACAACCAATCCAAACATACTTTACTCTTCGACGGGGCAGCCAAAGGTAATCCTGGGAAAGCTGGTGTAGGTGGGGTCATTAAGAATCTAGAAGTCAGTATCAAGCATAGCTACGCCTGGGGCTTGGGCCACACTACTAGCATCCAAGCAGAAGCGTTGGCTCTATTCCAAGGCCTCAAGCAAGCCAAGGATCTAGGCATCAAAGAGATAAATGTAATTGGTGATTCTCAGTCCATTATAAAAACTATAGTGGACAATTCTGCTCCCAAAGACTTTAGATTTGCAAGACTGGTGACAAGAATCAAAACCCTGGTTAAAACCTTTCAGAGTATAAATTTCTTCCATGTGTCGAGGGAGAATAACAAGGACGCAGACTCAGAAGCCAACAAAGCAACTCTTCTTTTTGTCGGCACCCTTTTAAGAGACAGGGACGAAGATTGGGATCCCATTCCTTAAGAACTTTCTGTACTCCCATGTTTTTTTGCATTTTACTGAAACAGTTCGTCTGTATTCACAAGTTAGGGAAAATAACGGAGATTGATTCGTTTGCAATTTGTAGAAACCTCCAGTTTATAAGAATCCGGGCCTTTGAGATCTTGGCCGGAAAAGAAAACTGGGCTTCTCCTCACATTTTGTAACCTGATTAGAAGCATTTACGCCAAAAATTAAATACAATCCCATATCCGTTCCTGTAAAAAAAAAATTTATAAATTATTTTTTTATAAATATACATTACACTTAAAATGATTAAAAAAACAAATTAATATGAAAAAACAATTATATTTTTTTTTTTTTTTTTTTATAAAATATACATTACACTTAAAATTATTTAAAAAAACAAAAAAATTAATATGAAAATGCAATTAAAAAATGAAAATACAATTAAAACAAATTAATATGAAAATACAATTGAATGGGATACATAACTTCATCTAACTTTTATAACTATTTTAAGAATTAATTTTTTATAACTATTTTAACAATTAAATGCGTGTGTAGGGAGATCTAACTTTTATAACTACTTTAACAATTAAATGCTTGGTGTAGGGAGAATAGGACTAAATACAAATATAGGTAAGGAATATGCTTTTCGGATTTGGATATTAGTAATTAATGTTTAATTATAAAGTGATGTGAAAAAGCATATCCCTTATAATTTTTTATTGGTTATTAAATTAAAATTTAATAATTTTATGGTAATGACAATAAATATTGAAAAAGATATTCATTGTTATCATATAACTTAAATTCTTTTAAAATTTTAACTACTTTCATTCTAGAAAAATAAGTTCTAAATTCTGGGTTGTTTAAATTTTACATCAATCCAAATTTAATAACTTCAACGTAATAACCATAAATATTAAAATAACATCCCTTATTATCACATAACTTAAATTTTTCTAAAACTTCAAATTGCTTGCTTAATAAAAAAAAACTCTTGGTTGATTAGATTTTGTCATATGGTTCAATGTCAATGGCAACTTCTGTGAATTAATATATAAAAGTTTTAAGCAGTCGTGTTAATGACAATTTTTGTGAATTAATATATATAAGTTTTACGCAGTAGTTTTATATAAATTAATTATAAAATGTATGTTTTTTTATTACTTTATTATCACATAACTTAAATTTTTCTAAAATTTTAAATTGCTTTCTTTCAATAAAAATAAACTCTTTTTTCTAAAATTTTAAATTGCTTTTTTTCAATAAAAAATAAACTCTTGGTTGTTTAGATTTTGTCATATGGTTTAATGTTAATGACAACTTTTGTGAATTAATATATATAAGTTTTATTTAAATAAATTAATTATAAATATAAATTAGTCCCCGAGGTGTAGGACAGTTAGTGTGTTGTTAAGCCACTCCGTGATGTTAAAGTAACCGGTTCGAAACCTGCGGGGACAAAAAATCCAACCATGTTAAGGGTTGGTGTGGCTCAGGCCGGGTGCGATCCCCGGGTGATTTTGACAGCTTAGATGCCCCTGAGCACAGATTAATCCCGATGCCAACAGGTTCGGCCAAATTAACAAACAAAAAAAAATTATAAATATAAATTAATTATAAAATGTATGTTGTTTTATTACTTGTTTTTAATTTAATTTTAATTATAGGTTATAGGAAAGTCCAACTACAAAGTAAATGATTGATTTTGTAACTAAACTTTTCACTATTCTAAATTTACAATGAGCTAAGATCACTTGAACTAAGTAAGAAAGGTTTAAAACATTGTCTAGTTGTGGGAAAAATCGCTTCCCTCCTGTAAACTTGATTAAATTAGTACAAGCAATTTTTTTTTGAATAATAACACACAATTTGATTAAATTATGACAAGGATTATAATAGTATAAATTCTGACGACGATTATAATAGTATAAACGTCTAGAGACTTAAAGCAAGTGACAACTGATGGAGGCACCAACTATGATTGTTTACTTGGTATCCAACAACTGTAGGAAACATAAAGCAAGTGGCTAGTGAAACATGGTGTGCATGGAGGAAGCAACCATGATTGTTTATTGGTATTCAATAGTTGTAGCTCGAGATTAAGTTCCATGCAAAGAATTTGTTCCATTTCCATTGCTCATCTAGTCTTAGAGCCATTGCTTATCTAGTCCCAGAGCCATTTCGAGCCATTTCAAGATTGAGATACAATGTTCATTAATTGAAATTAATCTCGAGAGTATAAGGCCGATGGATCAAGCTAAAACTCGAAATGGCAAAAAAAATCGATATTGATTCGATGTTATTAAGGATAATATCAGTGAGAGAGAAGGCAAGGTAAATATAATCAATTAACGTTTTGCAATGCCTGCTTCTATTCTACTGGGGTTCCCTTTACTGTGTGAATGAGGTAAATAATGATTTTCTTATCAAGTTTTAAAGCTCCATAATTTATGAGAAGTCTAAACTCCAAATTTTGAAGTTTTGAAAATTTCAATATGAGGCTAGTAGCATTTGAGCATAAGTTTATGGGAGTAGCATTTAAACAAATGGATGGTAACTCTAATTTTAGCAACAGGAAAGGTAATTTCTCTAAATTTTCTCTAAATCTGTGCAAGTTATAGAGTAAGTAACCAAGCTTCACACTTGGTGGAGCCGTGGGACTCAAGCTTTACAGATCTTGTTACTTTTTTCAAATATGGAGAATTAAAGTTCAAAGTTGTTTAACTTTTGCAAAGCTTGAAACCCTAAGAGATTTGCAGATCTTTGTTACTTTAGAGATTTTTAAATATGAAGAATTAAAGCTTAATTTTATACTAAATATCTGGTTGTTAGAATTTAGAAATTAAAAAAATCATTATTCATTCAATGAATTTTTAATGACAAATAATTTAAAATTGGATAAAAATTTAAAAACATTATTTCATTATATGTAAATTATTTATCACAATAAAATTCTTCTCAGACACGGTTTTTGACAGGATTTTAAAGTTCTACCGTGATAAAGCTACCATTGTACTTTAGATGGTAGGAGCACATGATGGTCATGAATGGGATCACTCAAATAATAAAGGAAGTAAATGAAGATACCATTTGGACAAAGAACGATCATCTCTACGGTGTCTTCCATTTTTTCAGGCTCACGAAGGTTAGAGCTTCTTCCCACCGCTTAGAGCTTCTGCCCACCGCTTAGAGCTTCTGCCCACCGCATTAGAGTTATTTTAAAATGAATGGTACTGGGTTCAACATTCTACGATCATGCAGGTTTGTTGTTGCTGAGTAACTGCATGAAAAGGGTGAGAGGCTAGATTTGAGCAGCCGTCCATCTCTTGTAGACAATATTTGAGCAATGCTAATATCGATTTGTAGCATCCTCGACCACCCAGGCCAGGCCATGCTACTCCAGAACACTCTTTCATGCTCTGATACCATGTTGTAACGTCCCCGACCCTCCATGCCAGGCCACTCTACGCCAGACAACTCTTACTATTCTCTCTGTGGAACATACTATAACATGCCCAACATCCTACTGAGCTATGCCACATGAAATTTTCTTACTGCATGCAATTAAAATATACACACACAGAACTCTTGCGGAAGCTTTATATATAAAAACGTAAACACACAAATACGTATGTAAATGCACAGATTCATACTGAAATAACAGTAAACGTATACATGTACCATATACACGAAATACCCATAAAATAAACATAGTTATAACCACACATATGATAACCCATAAAAATAAGCACGTAAATAACAATGCAACATGTAAATTTATCACACAATTGGCACTTATCTTGGTAATAATGTCACCAACTGCGTGCAGACCTTCCACGAACCTCCCATCTCGGGGGTGACTCACTGTTGAGAGTGATGAACAATGTGGTCTACTTTCCTGTTGTCTATGAGCCTTTAGCCTGGTTAGGAATCCCTTTACCCGGGTGGAGTTTAGTCCCAGCTCGGGGGTGACTGACTGTTGAGAGTGATGAACAATGTGGTCTAAGGCTGGGAGGTTCGTGGAAGGTCTGCATGCAGTTGGTGACATTATTACCAAGATGGTCTAAGGCTGGGAGGTTCGTGGAAGGTCTGCATGCAGTTGGTGACATTATTACCAAGATAAGTGTCAATTGTGTGATAAATTTACATGCTGCATTGTTATTTACATGCTTATTTTTATGGGTTTTCATATGTGCAGTTATAACTGTGTTTATTTTTATGGGTATTTCCTGTATATGATGCATGTATATGTTTACTGTTATTTCATTGTGAATCCATGTATTTACAGATGTATTTGTATGTTCACATTTTATATATAATGCTTCCGCAAGAGTTCTGTGTGTATGTATCTTAATTGCATGCAGTTCGAGAAAGTTATGTGGCATAGCTCAGTTGGATACTAGGTATGTTACAGTATGTTCTGCAGAGAGAACAATAAGAGTTCTCTGGCATAGCGTAGCCCGACATAAATGACTGGGGACGTTACAAATATTGTAATATCCCTAAGGTTTAACCCAATTGTAAATGTAAATGCAAATGTACTTAAGCTGGTGAGATGTTTGACATCATTTTGTATGCACCTTTCATGGCATAATGCGTGCATGTACTGCGCAGTGAAATGATGAAGTGTGCACATTCCAGGATACCACACGCAACATCTTAAGTGCACGCGATTGTGAGGCCAACGAGCCTTTGTGTATATGGTATGTTTTATAGGCTAGTGAGCAAGTTATTATAAGCTATGATTCTTATGTTTTGATTAGGTCGAAGAGCGTAGATGGTAAAGGCCAGTGCGTCTATTTTTGTATATGTCTCATAATTAATATAAAATACATCGTTGCATGCAGACCGACCACGATAAAAGAGATGGGGGACTAAACTCCACAAGTTAGGGAAAGGGAGGGGCTAAGTTAAGGAAAGGGGCTAAGCTAGGGAGCTTAAGCCAAAAAAGAATATTATATTAATATTTCTTAAATATAAAGTATGGATAATTATTTTATCCTAAGTTCTAAAGTTGGGGACAAGTGGGCCAAAGTAGCTCCCAACATGACAAGTGTCAAGTTGGGGACATGCATACACATTGTGTGGACTTAGTTCATTTCCTATAATCTTTTCCATCATTCTTCCCATCATTCCTTCCATCATTCAGTCATCCAGTCAATCATCCATGAGCATGCACACACCCATTGAGCTATCTTTTGCACCTTCATGACTGTACCTGAACCTGTATCCATGGCCATTTTGTGAGGGTGTAGTTGGTTAGCTTGGGAGATGGATTGAAGAAGCGGGTTGTCAGGCTCGTGGGATATTGAAGAGGCGGGTTGTCAGGCCCGTGAGAAATTCTTTGAGTGAGAGAAATGTTGGGAATTGATTTCCTGAAGGTGCTAAACTACAGCTACAGTGCTCTGAGACTTCCTGTGCGGTCTGTTGCTAAAGCCCGGAAAGGAAGTGGGGCAGCTGAAGGACTGTTGAGCAGAGAAGGGGCACACTTCCTGGGTAGGACATGCATGTGGGGAATGAGGGACTGTAGGCTATTAGTTTGAGTTGGCACTTGTGACAGAGTCTTTCCTGTTGTCTATGATCCTTTAGCCTCATTAGGAATCCCTTTACCCGGGTGGAGTTTAGTCCCAGCTCGGGGGTGACTCACTGTTGAGAGTGATGAACAATGTGGTCTAAGGCTGGGAGGTTCGTGGAAGGTCTGCACGCAGTTGGTGACATTATTACCAAGATAAGTGTCAATTGTGTGATAAATTTACATGATGCATTGTTATTTACATGCTTATTTTTATGGGTTGTCATATGTGCAGTTATAATTGTGTTTATTTTTATGGGTATTTCCTGTATATGCTGCATGCATATGTTTACTTTTATTTCAATGTGAATCTGTGTATTTACAGATGTATTTGTATGTTCATGTTTTATATATAATGATTCCACGGGAGTTCTGTGTGTATGTATCTTAATTGCATGCAATTCGAGAAAGTTATGTGGCATAGCTCAGTTGGATACTGGGTATGTTACAATATGTTCCGTAGAGAGAACAATAAGAGTTCTCTGGCGTAGCGTGGCTCGACATGGATGGTCGGGGATGTTACAAATTGGTATCAGAGCTTCAGTTTTCAATGCTGAGCTTGGATGGGTCGAACAAGTTGAGTTGAAGCGAAATGTCACAAAGAATTTATTTCGAAGTGGCCAAATTTCAGTTTGTAGAGCATCCATGGTAAAAAAGTATCAACAATTGGGCGGAATTGGGGAAAAGCCCCAATTTCTATTTTTAAATTCATGAGAAAATGGGGAAATTTGGCCAAGTGGTGAGATACTATTGTTTTAATATATTTTCTAGCAAATTCGGACCTGGAATTGGTTGAATTTGAAGTTACAGAGAAGCCATAACAGTTGGAGCGAGTTTTATAATTAAAATTCTTAATTCACGAATTGATTTTTGGATAAATTCATTCCAGAAATGTCAAACCACAATGATTTGTTGTTACAGAGGTTGAACTAGTGTTATCGGGTGAAATTGAACGAATTTCATAGTTGCAGAATGTCTATGGTAAATTGGGAAAAAAAATTTAAGCAAAAGCCCCAATTTCTGCAGCAGAATTCAACAGGAATTGTTGAGCATAAAAATGAGTGTGTGCAGGAGGGCATACTAAAAATACACGATGCGCAGTGAAAAGATTGTGATAGGTAAAATTCGGCACTGTGCGGCAAGATATTCGCATGTTGGCGCGTGTGCGAAAAAAATGTTAGTGTGGAGGTGTGCGTGCTAAATTTTGGTGCCGCGCGAAAAAATGTTAGTGTGCGGGCATGCATGCTAAATTTTGGTGCCGCGCGGAAAAATATTAGTGTAGAGGACCTTGTGATAAATTTAGCATTGCATGGTGTGCACACACATAATAATGACGCGCGTGGTGTGCGCAGTGTTGGCACAACGCTGTGGAGTATGGTAGTTGTGCGCGCAATGTGGGTAAATGTGGTCGCACGACAATTTAGTGAATGGTGCGCGGTGGGGCATACTAAACTTTGGCATGGTGCAACACGTTGAGTGAAATGCACATGGAATATCAGCGCGCGATACAAAAACTACGCGTGGTGGATATTAACGCATGGTACAAAAACTGCGTGCAGTGGATATCAGCGCGCGGTCCCAAAACTATGCGTGATGGGTATTGGCGTGCGACATAAAAATAGTGCGCGCAAGTTATTTGAGCGACAAAGAAGTGATACAGTGGTTTTAAAGTGCGCGAAGCACGATTTACCTTGTGTTGTTGATGCACATTGTAAATACAGGTGCACAAATTGAAATTTGTGCGCATGAAGTCGTTTGAAGGGTGAACAACAACAGAAAAACAATGATTTTTCTGCGATGTTTTATATCATTTGAACGCCATTTTTTTGCAATGCGTTTTTGAGGGCCTTAAGAGCATTTTTAGCAACTCAAAAACCACAAGATAAAGGCGTACTAAAGGTACACAATGTCTCATGTAGCTCAAACAAAAGAGCTCGAAGAGATATTTCTAATGGTGTAAACTGTTCGCCAAACAAATCTTTTATGATAAAGTTACAACACAAACAGTGAAGGGTAAATTTTAAGACCCCACTAACTTCAAAGAGCCATAACGTTCTGCTCTGAAACCAGATTGAGGCATAGGAGTAGTCAATGGAAATCTATTGATCCATAGAAGACAATCCCAGAGTTCAATTAAATTTCTGGGCATGTTAAAAGTGTTTAATATGGAAAATAAGGAACCTGTAACATATCAATTACAATATGGTATATTGGCCTAGAACTTCAGCAGGCTGTAACTAGCAGCCAAGAACCCAGAAAGAGATGAAACTTGGACAAAGTTTCCATAATATGTATATGAGGAAACCCAATTGAGATCCTATGAAAATTCCAAAGGAGTAGGTGCAAAAATGCATAATTACAACACAGAGTTGCGCCAAGTTGAAAAAAAAATGAACAGAAAAGTTAATGGGCAATTTTGAAATAACCATAACTTTTTGCTCAAGACTCGGAATTGAGAATGGGAGCAGGCATTGGAAAGGTATCAGAAAGTGGAATCTAAATATACACCCATAAAATTGATCCGGGCATTCAATTTTCCAGGAAATCAAAAGAAAGCGTTCTGATATATTATTGAACCAAAATGGTTCATATTTTTCATGAAATTGTTTAAACAGTTAGTCTAACAAAGTTTTGTTGGCTGCACATTTTGCAGAGTTAAAAACATATAGATTAGATCAATATAAACATAGAGTCTAGAGTAATGGAAGAGGCACAAGGGACTTACAACCAAGAAGATGAAATCAAAGTGTTATGGAGTAGCATGGCCTACCTAGGTGGTCGAGGATGTTACAAATTTCCGTCTCTCCTTGTGCAGACAAGAACATCGATCCATCCATCGCTTGTGAACATCCTTATGTAGAAAAAAGTAGATGAAGTTATAAAAATCTTGTGCAGACAAGAGAATCCATCCAACAGTTGCAAACATCCTTGCTAACATCCTTATGCAATCAAGAGTAGATGATGTTATAAAGTGGACAGAAGCAGAGGCGCTGAAGACATAAAAATCACAGACCCATAGTTGGTGGGATACAAATTTTGAGAAGAGGTGGTGGGGTGTAAGCTGGTGGGTTGAGCCAAACCATGCAGGGTGCAAAAATCGACAGAGGAACAAATTTCGAGGAGAACAAGTGGCCGACTTGAACATCATATGTGTTTTTCATTGATAGGTTATGGGCACTGCATACTTGTTGTCCATTGATAGGTTATTGATAGACAACGAAGTGTTCAGAAGAACCTCCCTTAAAGAATGGTCAAGTCAACTTTGTTAAAGAAAGTAAATCTGTTACCATTAAAATAGTTTGTTTTATATTTTTCTCGGAGAGTAGTCTAAACTTTTTACCTTTTGGGGGTTTTCTGGTTACTTTTTCTATTTGATTTTGCCTGAAATCCGGTGATGAATGGTTGGATTTGTAGATTTGAGTGGCGAAGTTCGCATAATCCGAGTGCCCCGAGGTTTTTCAGCACCCACAATCCATTTATGCATTCAGAAAGGCAATTTAAACAACATAAAATAGAAATTTTGTCCAAATTTACATCGTCGGATTCCGGCCAATTTCCGCCAAAAAAAACCAAAAGATAGAACATTTAGCCAATGCCTTTTTCTCGGTGGTTATTGGAGTTTTTAAATTTTTAACCAGCAGATGTTCAAAATCCTCGACTATATTCATTTAAACATCAAAATGCCAAAGATGACAATCTATACTATTATGACGAGATGTCTATCATATTTACTCAATTGGGTTGTAAGGGTTGTAAGCGTGACCATATCAAAAACCAAGTGAATATGATTAGTGGTTTTAATTAAGGTGTTAAAATAATCAATGGTTTTAATTAAGATGTTAAAAGAGTTTTAACGATTTTTATTTTTGGGTAGTTTATTTGGTTAAGGCGATATGAATATTCCATCAATTTTTTTTCATAAGTGAAAAAAATCCCCAAAAATAGTTTGAATAAAAAATAAAGAAAGATAACAACCCCAACCTCATTATCTTTTATAAATTTACAACT
>ML782058.1:1397569-1412691 GCA_009831015.1 Picea engelmannii | reverse complement strand
TTTTCTTATCAAGTTTTAAAGCTCCATAATTTATGAGAAGTCTAAACTCCAAATTTTGAAGTTTTGAAAATTTCAATATGAGGCTAGTAGCATTTGAGCATAAGTTTATGGGAGTAGCATTTAAACAAATGGATGGTAACTCTAATTTTAGCAACAGGAAAGGTAATTTCTCTAAATTTTCTCTAAATCTGTGCAAGTTATAGAGTAAGTAACCAAGCTTCACACTTGGTGGAGCCGTGGGACTCAAGCTTTACAGATCTTGTTACTTTTTTCAAATATGGAGAATTAAAGTTCAAAGTTGTTTAACTTTTGCAAAGCTTGAAACCCTAAGAGATTTGCAGATCTTTGTTACTTTAGAGATTTTTAAATATGAAGAATTAAAGCTTAATTTTATACTAAATATCTGGTTGTTAGAATTTAGAAATTAAAAAAATCATTATTCATTCAATGAATTTTTAATGACAAATAATTTAAAATTGGATAAAAATTTAAAAACATTATTTCATTATATGTAAATTATTTATCACAATAAAATTCTTCTCAGACACGGTTTTTGACAGGATTTTAAAGTTCTACCGTGATAAAGCTACCATTGTACTTTAGATGGTAGGAGCACATGATGGTCATGAATGGGATCACTCAAATAATAAAGGAAGTAAATGAAGATACCATTTGGACAAAGAACGATCATCTCTACGGTGTCTTCCATTTTTTCAGGCTCACGAAGGTTAGAGCTTCTTCCCACCGCTTAGAGCTTCTGCCCACCGCTTAGAGCTTCTGCCCACCGCATTAGAGTTATTTTAAAATGAATGGTACTGGGTTCAACATTCTACGATCATGCAGGTTTGTTGTTGCTGAGTAACTGCATGAAAAGGGTGAGAGGCTAGATTTGAGCAGCCGTCCATCTCTTGTAGACAATATTTGAGCAATGCTAATATCGATTTGTAGCATCCTCGACCACCCAGGCCAGGCCATGCTACTCCAGAACACTCTTTCATGCTCTGATACCATGTTGTAACGTCCCCGACCCTCCATGCCAGGCCACTCTACGCCAGACAACTCTTACTATTCTCTCTGTGGAACATACTATAACATGCCCAACATCCTACTGAGCTATGCCACATGAAATTTTCTTACTGCATGCAATTAAAATATACACACACAGAACTCTTGCGGAAGCTTTATATATAAAAACGTAAACACACAAATACGTATGTAAATGCACAGATTCATACTGAAATAACAGTAAACGTATACATGTACCATATACACGAAATACCCATAAAATAAACATAGTTATAACCACACATATGATAACCCATAAAAATAAGCACGTAAATAACAATGCAACATGTAAATTTATCACACAATTGGCACTTATCTTGGTAATAATGTCACCAACTGCGTGCAGACCTTCCACGAACCTCCCATCTCGGGGGTGACTCACTGTTGAGAGTGATGAACAATGTGGTCTACTTTCCTGTTGTCTATGAGCCTTTAGCCTGGTTAGGAATCCCTTTACCCGGGTGGAGTTTAGTCCCAGCTCGGGGGTGACTGACTGTTGAGAGTGATGAACAATGTGGTCTAAGGCTGGGAGGTTCGTGGAAGGTCTGCATGCAGTTGGTGACATTATTACCAAGATGGTCTAAGGCTGGGAGGTTCGTGGAAGGTCTGCATGCAGTTGGTGACATTATTACCAAGATAAGTGTCAATTGTGTGATAAATTTACATGCTGCATTGTTATTTACATGCTTATTTTTATGGGTTTTCATATGTGCAGTTATAACTGTGTTTATTTTTATGGGTATTTCCTGTATATGATGCATGTATATGTTTACTGTTATTTCATTGTGAATCCATGTATTTACAGATGTATTTGTATGTTCACATTTTATATATAATGCTTCCGCAAGAGTTCTGTGTGTATGTATCTTAATTGCATGCAGTTCGAGAAAGTTATGTGGCATAGCTCAGTTGGATACTAGGTATGTTACAGTATGTTCTGCAGAGAGAACAATAAGAGTTCTCTGGCATAGCGTAGCCCGACATAAATGACTGGGGACGTTACAAATATTGTAATATCCCTAAGGTTTAACCCAATTGTAAATGTAAATGCAAATGTACTTAAGCTGGTGAGATGTTTGACATCATTTTGTATGCACCTTTCATGGCATAATGCGTGCATGTACTGCGCAGTGAAATGATGAAGTGTGCACATTCCAGGATACCACACGCAACATCTTAAGTGCACGCGATTGTGAGGCCAACGAGCCTTTGTGTATATGGTATGTTTTATAGGCTAGTGAGCAAGTTATTATAAGCTATGATTCTTATGTTTTGATTAGGTCGAAGAGCGTAGATGGTAAAGGCCAGTGCGTCTATTTTTGTATATGTCTCATAATTAATATAAAATACATCGTTGCATGCAGACCGACCACGATAAAAGAGATGGGGGACTAAACTCCACAAGTTAGGGAAAGGGAGGGGCTAAGTTAAGGAAAGGGGCTAAGCTAGGGAGCTTAAGCCAAAAAAGAATATTATATTAATATTTCTTAAATATAAAGTATGGATAATTATTTTATCCTAAGTTCTAAAGTTGGGGACAAGTGGGCCAAAGTAGCTCCCAACATGACAAGTGTCAAGTTGGGGACATGCATACACATTGTGTGGACTTAGTTCATTTCCTATAATCTTTTCCATCATTCTTCCCATCATTCCTTCCATCATTCAGTCATCCAGTCAATCATCCATGAGCATGCACACACCCATTGAGCTATCTTTTGCACCTTCATGACTGTACCTGAACCTGTATCCATGGCCATTTTGTGAGGGTGTAGTTGGTTAGCTTGGGAGATGGATTGAAGAAGCGGGTTGTCAGGCTCGTGGGATATTGAAGAGGCGGGTTGTCAGGCCCGTGAGAAATTCTTTGAGTGAGAGAAATGTTGGGAATTGATTTCCTGAAGGTGCTAAACTACAGCTACAGTGCTCTGAGACTTCCTGTGCGGTCTGTTGCTAAAGCCCGGAAAGGAAGTGGGGCAGCTGAAGGACTGTTGAGCAGAGAAGGGGCACACTTCCTGGGTAGGACATGCATGTGGGGAATGAGGGACTGTAGGCTATTAGTTTGAGTTGGCACTTGTGACAGAGTCTTTCCTGTTGTCTATGATCCTTTAGCCTCATTAGGAATCCCTTTACCCGGGTGGAGTTTAGTCCCAGCTCGGGGGTGACTCACTGTTGAGAGTGATGAACAATGTGGTCTAAGGCTGGGAGGTTCGTGGAAGGTCTGCACGCAGTTGGTGACATTATTACCAAGATAAGTGTCAATTGTGTGATAAATTTACATGATGCATTGTTATTTACATGCTTATTTTTATGGGTTGTCATATGTGCAGTTATAATTGTGTTTATTTTTATGGGTATTTCCTGTATATGCTGCATGCATATGTTTACTTTTATTTCAATGTGAATCTGTGTATTTACAGATGTATTTGTATGTTCATGTTTTATATATAATGATTCCACGGGAGTTCTGTGTGTATGTATCTTAATTGCATGCAATTCGAGAAAGTTATGTGGCATAGCTCAGTTGGATACTGGGTATGTTACAATATGTTCCGTAGAGAGAACAATAAGAGTTCTCTGGCGTAGCGTGGCTCGACATGGATGGTCGGGGATGTTACAAATTGGTATCAGAGCTTCAGTTTTCAATGCTGAGCTTGGATGGGTCGAACAAGTTGAGTTGAAGCGAAATGTCACAAAGAATTTATTTCGAAGTGGCCAAATTTCAGTTTGTAGAGCATCCATGGTAAAAAAGTATCAACAATTGGGCGGAATTGGGGAAAAGCCCCAATTTCTATTTTTAAATTCATGAGAAAATGGGGAAATTTGGCCAAGTGGTGAGATACTATTGTTTTAATATATTTTCTAGCAAATTCGGACCTGGAATTGGTTGAATTTGAAGTTACAGAGAAGCCATAACAGTTGGAGCGAGTTTTATAATTAAAATTCTTAATTCACGAATTGATTTTTGGATAAATTCATTCCAGAAATGTCAAACCACAATGATTTGTTGTTACAGAGGTTGAACTAGTGTTATCGGGTGAAATTGAACGAATTTCATAGTTGCAGAATGTCTATGGTAAATTGGGAAAAAAAATTTAAGCAAAAGCCCCAATTTCTGCAGCAGAATTCAACAGGAATTGTTGAGCATAAAAATGAGTGTGTGCAGGAGGGCATACTAAAAATACACGATGCGCAGTGAAAAGATTGTGATAGGTAAAATTCGGCACTGTGCGGCAAGATATTCGCATGTTGGCGCGTGTGCGAAAAAAATGTTAGTGTGGAGGTGTGCGTGCTAAATTTTGGTGCCGCGCGAAAAAATGTTAGTGTGCGGGCATGCATGCTAAATTTTGGTGCCGCGCGGAAAAATATTAGTGTAGAGGACCTTGTGATAAATTTAGCATTGCATGGTGTGCACACACATAATAATGACGCGCGTGGTGTGCGCAGTGTTGGCACAACGCTGTGGAGTATGGTAGTTGTGCGCGCAATGTGGGTAAATGTGGTCGCACGACAATTTAGTGAATGGTGCGCGGTGGGGCATACTAAACTTTGGCATGGTGCAACACGTTGAGTGAAATGCACATGGAATATCAGCGCGCGATACAAAAACTACGCGTGGTGGATATTAACGCATGGTACAAAAACTGCGTGCAGTGGATATCAGCGCGCGGTCCCAAAACTATGCGTGATGGGTATTGGCGTGCGACATAAAAATAGTGCGCGCAAGTTATTTGAGCGACAAAGAAGTGATACAGTGGTTTTAAAGTGCGCGAAGCACGATTTACCTTGTGTTGTTGATGCACATTGTAAATACAGGTGCACAAATTGAAATTTGTGCGCATGAAGTCGTTTGAAGGGTGAACAACAACAGAAAAACAATGATTTTTCTGCGATGTTTTATATCATTTGAACGCCATTTTTTTGCAATGCGTTTTTGAGGGCCTTAAGAGCATTTTTAGCAACTCAAAAACCACAAGATAAAGGCGTACTAAAGGTACACAATGTCTCATGTAGCTCAAACAAAAGAGCTCGAAGAGATATTTCTAATGGTGTAAACTGTTCGCCAAACAAATCTTTTATGATAAAGTTACAACACAAACAGTGAAGGGTAAATTTTAAGACCCCACTAACTTCAAAGAGCCATAACGTTCTGCTCTGAAACCAGATTGAGGCATAGGAGTAGTCAATGGAAATCTATTGATCCATAGAAGACAATCCCAGAGTTCAATTAAATTTCTGGGCATGTTAAAAGTGTTTAATATGGAAAATAAGGAACCTGTAACATATCAATTACAATATGGTATATTGGCCTAGAACTTCAGCAGGCTGTAACTAGCAGCCAAGAACCCAGAAAGAGATGAAACTTGGACAAAGTTTCCATAATATGTATATGAGGAAACCCAATTGAGATCCTATGAAAATTCCAAAGGAGTAGGTGCAAAAATGCATAATTACAACACAGAGTTGCGCCAAGTTGAAAAAAAAATGAACAGAAAAGTTAATGGGCAATTTTGAAATAACCATAACTTTTTGCTCAAGACTCGGAATTGAGAATGGGAGCAGGCATTGGAAAGGTATCAGAAAGTGGAATCTAAATATACACCCATAAAATTGATCCGGGCATTCAATTTTCCAGGAAATCAAAAGAAAGCGTTCTGATATATTATTGAACCAAAATGGTTCATATTTTTCATGAAATTGTTTAAACAGTTAGTCTAACAAAGTTTTGTTGGCTGCACATTTTGCAGAGTTAAAAACATATAGATTAGATCAATATAAACATAGAGTCTAGAGTAATGGAAGAGGCACAAGGGACTTACAACCAAGAAGATGAAATCAAAGTGTTATGGAGTAGCATGGCCTACCTAGGTGGTCGAGGATGTTACAAATTTCCGTCTCTCCTTGTGCAGACAAGAACATCGATCCATCCATCGCTTGTGAACATCCTTATGTAGAAAAAAGTAGATGAAGTTATAAAAATCTTGTGCAGACAAGAGAATCCATCCAACAGTTGCAAACATCCTTGCTAACATCCTTATGCAATCAAGAGTAGATGATGTTATAAAGTGGACAGAAGCAGAGGCGCTGAAGACATAAAAATCACAGACCCATAGTTGGTGGGATACAAATTTTGAGAAGAGGTGGTGGGGTGTAAGCTGGTGGGTTGAGCCAAACCATGCAGGGTGCAAAAATCGACAGAGGAACAAATTTCGAGGAGAACAAGTGGCCGACTTGAACATCATATGTGTTTTTCATTGATAGGTTATGGGCACTGCATACTTGTTGTCCATTGATAGGTTATTGATAGACAACGAAGTGTTCAGAAGAACCTCCCTTAAAGAATGGTCAAGTCAACTTTGTTAAAGAAAGTAAATCTGTTACCATTAAAATAGTTTGTTTTATATTTTTCTCGGAGAGTAGTCTAAACTTTTTACCTTTTGGGGGTTTTCTGGTTACTTTTTCTATTTGATTTTGCCTGAAATCCGGTGATGAATGGTTGGATTTGTAGATTTGAGTGGCGAAGTTCGCATAATCCGAGTGCCCCGAGGTTTTTCAGCACCCACAATCCATTTATGCATTCAGAAAGGCAATTTAAACAACATAAAATAGAAATTTTGTCCAAATTTACATCGTCGGATTCCGGCCAATTTCCGCCAAAAAAAACCAAAAGATAGAACATTTAGCCAATGCCTTTTTCTCGGTGGTTATTGGAGTTTTTAAATTTTTAACCAGCAGATGTTCAAAATCCTCGACTATATTCATTTAAACATCAAAATGCCAAAGATGACAATCTATACTATTATGACGAGATGTCTATCATATTTACTCAATTGGGTTGTAAGGGTTGTAAGCGTGACCATATCAAAAACCAAGTGAATATGATTAGTGGTTTTAATTAAGGTGTTAAAATAATCAATGGTTTTAATTAAGATGTTAAAAGAGTTTTAACGATTTTTATTTTTGGGTAGTTTATTTGGTTAAGGCGATATGAATATTCCATCAATTTTTTTTCATAAGTGAAAAAAATCCCCAAAAATAGTTTGAATAAAAAATAAAGAAAGATAACAACCCCAACCTCATTATCTTTTATAAATTTACAACTAATTAAAAATATCTATATTTATTAATTAACCATTAATTATTAATAAATATTTTGATTTATTTTATAAAGCATAATTTGAATTTAATTATTTTTAATTTGTCCAAATGAATAATTGATGCAGGAGCATCTCAAGCGAGCCAGCAAGGAGGCCAAAGACAGCTGGAAAAGCGTCCAGCACAAATTTTAAAAATATCTTAAAATATTAATGAAGCCATTAAGAAGGAGCGCCCTTGTATAATGTAAACGGACCTTGAGCGATTCGCTCTCGTCCTTAGTAGGTAGAAGGCATTTATGGTAGTTAATGCAAGTAGGTAGAATTGAATGTTAGATTAGACAGTTTTAGAGCACAAGAGGGAAATGGGATATAGACACCCTCATTGTGTATTGTAACATTATTATGGGCATGAAGATTCTGGAGAGCATAGAAGAGAAGCAGAGAGAGCTGTGTAGCAGACTCCATGTACAAAAGTTCTGAATTCATACAAGAAAGTTGTGATTCAGACTCATGGTGTTCATATATTCTCTGTGTATGCATATTTGAATGTTATGATCATGAATGTTTTACTCTTTCTATCATGCAATTTCTTTTATGCTATGTATGAATGATTTCTTGTTGAATGTTTGAAATCTGAGAGGAAAGGGAAAATGAATGAGTTTCAATTGTTTCTCTATCTGAGCAAGAGTTCCCGCAAGGAGTGCAGTTGAATTGTCCGCAAGGAGTGCGTCGACAAGGTGTTCAGAGGTTTATCTCTGAAAGCTCAGTTAAGATAGCTTTTGTTCTCATTCACACTAGAGGTGCAGTCAGGCACAGGAGCCGTGAAAGGAGTGCGTAGGCCGAGTAAAGTCTCAGGTTTCGAATCTGAGCGAAGCACTGAGAGACTGTTGCTGCAGGTGTGCGCAGAGTCGAAGAAGTTCAACACTTGAAAGTGTTTGAAGGTCGCCACAAGGAGTGCACGCAAGAGTTTTCTGAAAGACTCGGAGTTGGGAAAAGTTCAGAAGGATTTGAACCCTTGAAGATTTGAAGGAAGGCGTAGCGACGAGGGAACGCAGGAGGACGATTTCCACAAAGAGAGAAACCTTGGTTAGTTGTGCAGAGGTTCTCAGAGAAAAGAACAGACGGTCGAAATTCTTTGAAGAGAATTGGTGAACTCCCGTGAGCCGTCAGATCTCACGAAAGAGCAAGGGAGTTACAACGAGTATTCCTAAGGGTTCTAAGCTCAAGAGGAGTAGGACTGTAGATCCAAGCCACAAGGGATGATGGATTTACATGTGGATTTGTATATCGATGTTTCATAGGTTGAAGTCCCGTAAACTTTGCAACGAGAATCACGATATCACGAAACGCGAAGTCTCTGGCTTGAAAATTTTCATGGGCTCCTGTCCATGAGCTCGCGCACAGTGTGTCCATGCTTCTGGATCTCTGCTTCATTTTCCTATCTGGCATATTCAACTGGATGGCCTTTCCATTTGATCAAATACTCAAAATATTGCTTTCGCCTAGTCTTCTTGCTCACCCTTTTGTCTAGTATGCATTCCATCTGCAGCTTATCTGCAACTGGCATATGCTTTGTCCATTGGATCACTGGTTGTTCATTTCCTGTCCCTTCTTCCTCAGCCTTATATGGGTACAAATCTAAGATATTGAATATTGAAGAAATTCCAATCCCATCGGATAATTCAATCTTGTAAGCATTTGCCCCAAATTTCTTTAAGACCTTACATGGTTCAATTTTCTTCATCTTCATCTTATTATATGTTCCTCTCGGGAACCTTTCCTTTCTCAAATGTGCCAGAATCAAGTCACCAACCTCAAATTGAAGTTGTCTCCTGTGTTGATCTGCTCTACGCTTATATTCCTGGCTTGAATTTTGTAAACGCTCCTTCACCTGGCTGTGAAGTTCCTTCATCACCTCTGCGAATTCTTCTGCACTAGTGCTCCTAGTTGCATTTTGTTCTGAATCCCTTAACTCAGAAATTCCTCTCGGTTGCATGCCATAGAAAATTTGAAATGGACTCTGCCCTGTGCTTCTATTAACTGAGTCGTTATAAGCAAATTCTGCCTATGGTAATATGTTGTCCCACTGGCTGTGGTGTTCTGTCACCAGGCTTCTCAGCAAGTCTCCCAGATTTTTGTTTACCACCTCTGTCTATCCATCCGTTTAAGGATGATAAGACGAACTAAATGACAAGTTAGTTCCCAGCTTCTTTCATAAGGTCCTCCAAAAGTGCCCTATGAACTTAGTGTCTCGATCCGAAACTATACTCCTTGGTAAGCCGTGAAGTCGAATGACTTCTTTGAAAAACAGATTCACAATGTGAGTTGCGTCACTGGTCTTATGACATGGAATGAAGTGTGCCATCTTGGAAAATCTATCCACCACCACAAAGATTGAGTCAAAACCTCTTTGTGTTATTGGAAACCCCAATATGAAATCCATGTTGATTGCATCCCACAGCCTTTCAGGTATTGGCAATGGTTGATAAAATCTAACATTCTGTCTTCTTCCCTTCGAATGCTGGCAAATTCTGCATCTGTCCACGAATCTCTTGACGTCTGCTCGCATTCCCAGCCAAAAAGATGACTCATTCAATTTTGCGAATGTCTTGTCGTGACCAAAGTGCCCTGCCAATCCTCCACTATGTTTCTCCTTCAACAAATTCTCCCTCATGGAGCATTTCAGAATACACAACTGATTACCTTTAAACAATAATCCTTCCTGGATCATGTATTCTGCCCATTGGATTTTATCCCCGAGAATTGGATTCTCAGCTGCTTCATACGCCTCCTTAAAATCTGGATCATCCTTGTACATGTCCCTGAGATCATCAAAACCCAACGTTTTGACTCTAAACTCCTGCAATAACAAACACTTCCTGCTCAAAGAATCAACAACTTTGTTAGCAGTTCCAGAAATATGTTTAATCACAAAAGTGAAATTTTGCATATGTTCAACCCATTTTACATGTCTCTGATTCAATTTCTCCTGTTGAGTCACAAACTGCAGTGCATAATTGTCACTGTATAAGACAAATTCTTTCAGGATCAAGTAATGTCTCCATTTCTTCAATGCCTGAATAATAGCATAAAAATCCTTATCATAAGTGGAGTATTTCACTTTCGCTTCATTCAGCTTCTCACTGAAGTATGCTATCGACATGTCTTCTTGACTCAAGACTGCCCCTACTGCAAATCCACTTGCATCACATTTCACTTGAAATGTCTTTTGGAAATCCGGCAACACCAAAATTGGTTGTTCCATAATCTTCCTCTTCAACAGATTAAAACTCTTCTCAGCTTCTTCTGTCCAGTGAAAAGACTTGTGTCTCTTCTTCACTGTATCCATCATTGGTGCACTAATTCCACTGAAATTCCTAATGAATTTTCGGTAGAAACTAGCCAATCCGTGAAAACTTCTCACCTCAAATATACTCTTCGGTGATGGCCAATTCTTGATTACTTCCACCTTATCTGGATCCATCCTCAACTCATCTACAGAAATAACAAATCCCAAGTAGATGAGCTTTGTCTTCATGAATGAGGATTTCTTCATATTTATCAACAACTTCTCCTGCTGTAACCCCTGCATCACTGTAGCCAAATGCTTCAGATGCTCGACCACTATTCTACTGAAAACCAGTATGTCATCCAGATATACAATAACAAATTTTCTGATGAACTCCCTCAGAACTTCATTCATCAACCTCATGAAGGTACTCGACGCATTTGTTAAGCCAAATGACATAACAAGCCATTCATACAACCCTTCGTTGGTTTTGAATGATGTCTTCCACTCATCACCTTCTCTCATGCAGATTTGATGATAACCGCTTTTCAAATCAATCTTTGAAAAATACCTTGCTCCACTCAAGCAATCCATCAGATCATCCATCCTTGGCAATGGAAATCTGTACCTGATGGTTATCTTGTTGATCGCCCTCGAGTTAGTACACATCCTCCAGCCTCCGTCTTTCTTCGGACTGAGTACTGTCAGAACAACACACGGACTCAAGCTTTCTCTGACCAATCCTTTGTCCAACAACTCCTGGACTTGTCTTTTGACCTCTTCATTCTCTGGCGACGTCAATCTGTACGCGGATTTGTTTGGCAAACTGGCTCCTGGTATGAGATAAATATGATGACTCACACTTCTGATCGGTGGCAACGAACAAGGTAGTTCATCCACTACTATGTCAACAAATTCTTCTAGTAGTTCCTGAATTTCTTCTGGTAAATCATCCACTCTTGTGCTGGTCAAAACAATCTTTGGTTTTCTGACCACAATGAATTGCGGTTCTTCCTTCTTCTTAACCTCTGTAAGAAGTTCCTTCCCACTCATAAGAAATACAGTGTTGCTTACTTATGGTTTCACCTCCTTATCTTTGATTGGAAGCAACATGTGAGTCCTCCCATTCTTCTCTAGGGTGTATGTGTTCATTCTCCCATCATGAATCACATTCCTGTCATATTGCCATGGTCTACCCAGCAATAGATGACAAAAATCCATGGGAATGACATCACAAAGTATCTTATCATTATATCCTCCTATCTTAAATTCAACTAAACATTGTTTAGTGACAGTTACCTAATGTCCTTTTTGTAGCCACGAAACTCTATATGGGCTTGGATGATCAATCGTCTCCAGCTCCAGCTTTTCTACCATCTCCATAGAAACGAGATTATCTGTGCTACCACTATCCACAATGACCTTGCATACCCTTTCCTTGGTCTTGCAAGCAGTCCGGAAAAGTCTGTTTCTTTGGACTGAACTCTCCACCTCCTTCTTTGGTGTCAAAAGAACTTTTCGCTTCATCAACGATCTTCCGCCTTCAACGTCTTCTTCCTCAACATCTCGTCTCTGTGCTTCGGCGATATGAGTCTCTCCACTCTCTTTCTTTTTATCTGGACACTCGTAAGACTTGTGCCCATTCTTTCCACATGTGAAGCAGGTTATTACTCCACTTCTTCCCCTTCCTCTACCTCTAGTATGAGGAAAAGTATTATTTTCATAATAATCTCCTCTTGGTTTTTTATGCTGCCCTCTCTGTGAGCTTCCACCTCTTTCAATTCGAGTCTGAGGTTTCTTCCGGTCCTCCTTGGGCTTCTGATATTTGTCTTGGGCAATTGATTTTCCTCTGGGCTGACTTCTGCCTCGACCTCTTTGACCCTGCTTTAGGCTCAACTTCTCTTCCTCTTTTAGAGCCATCTGATAAGCATCTTCCACCGTTCATATGGTTACCATTCTCATCTCATCCTGGATGTCGTATCTCAGGCCATTCATGTATCTGGCAACTTTTTCATCATCGCTCTCTCGATGACCTGCCCTGATGTTCAGCTTGTAGAATTCTTTAGTGTATTCTTTCACTGTCATCAGCTTCTGTCTTAGGTTCTGCATTCTCCTGAACAGAGTAATCTGGTAGTCTCTAGGGATGAATTCCGCCTTCATCTTCGCGATCATTCTATCCTAGCTCTTGATCTTCTGCTTGCCTTTGCAGCGTCTATCAACTTGTAGTTCATCCCACCACAATGCTGCATGTCCCTTCAATCTTGTGACAACATGCTTGACTTTCTTGTCCTCTTCGACATCTTCATAGTCAAAGTATGTGTCCAGAGCTCTAATCTAGTCTAGAAGCTCCTTTGCATCAAGATTTCCCTCATAAACTGGAATGTCCATTTTCACTCTTGCACCCATTCTTGCAATAGCTCTAATCAAACGTTAGTTTGCTGCATCTTCAGCTGCAACTTCTTCTTCATGTTTAGCCTCAATTTCACTTTCGGAATCACTAAGATCCCTAGCACTAACTGTGCACCTTTGTGCTGTCTCCATGTCTTCAAGTCTGGCGCGTAAATCACGCATTTCTTTTTCCATGGATGGATCAGTCATCTTCCTACCTCTCCTTCTCAACATTTCCCTATCCTCTGGTGGATTCAGTGTTTTTCTGTCCCTTCTCCTTGGCAGCATGGTGAATTCTCCTTTTCTATGCTACAGAAAGCAAAGAACCTTTCTAAGCTTTGATACCTAACCTGACGTAGGCCCCTTCCTCAACCCGCAGGTCGGAAGGTCCACGTCAACAGGATCTTTCCTTTACCACTGGCCCGAAGAGCTCTCGGCAATGGCTCTTCTATTTCCCTTTCGGGAAATCTGCACCCACAACAAATTCTTGTTGGATCCCCTCTTTGCATTTAGGAGATCGGATTTCTCACTTTCGCGAATCCGTAGGTCAAGCGCCTGTCTCTCAAATCTCTGAAACCCGAAAGTAGTCAATGCTGACCCTTCCTCTTTCTCTTTTGGACTTCTCCTTACCGCGATTTCGGCGGTCGCGGTGTCAAGAAATTTGTTCCCGCAATTCTCGAAACCCGATTTTCCAAAATTCTGATGCGCTCACAAGGTTGATTTTTCAACGCCACTTTACTTCTGTCGGGACTTCAGACTTCGCAATATTGCGAATCCTAATGAAATGAATTCAGAACTTCACTCCATGAAACTTTGACACGGTCAACGGAATTTGACTCCGTGTCAATGGTGCGCCACCTGTCTGCCTCGCTGACTCCTCTGGCCCACACCATCCTTTTAGCCTTCGAGACTTCACGTTTCGTGATATCGCGATTCCCGTTGCAAAGTTTACGGGACTTCAACCTATGAAACCCCGATATATAAATCCACGTGTAAATCCAGCGGCCCTTGTGGCTTGGATCTACGATCCTACTCCTCCTGAGCTTAGAACCCTTAGGAATACTCGTGGTAACTCCCTTGCTCTTTTGTGAGATCTGACGGCTCATGGCAGTTCACCAATTCTCTTCAGAGAATTTCGACCGTCCGTTCTTTTCTCTGAGAACCTCTGCACAACTAACCAAGGTGTCTCTCTCCGCGGAACTCATCTTCCTGCGGTCCCTCATCACTATGCCTTCCTTCAAATCTTCAAGGGTTCAAATCCTTCTGAACTTTTCCCAACTCTGAGTCTTTCAGAAAACTCTTGGGTGCACTCCTTGTGGCGACCTTCAAACACTTTCAAGTGTTGAACTTCTTCGACTCTGCGCACACCTGCAACAACAGTCTCTTAGCGCTTCGCTTAGATTCGAAACCTGAGACTTTACTCGGCCTGCGCACTCCTTGCACGACTCCTGTGCCTGACTGCACCTCTGGTGTGAATGAGAACAAAAGCTATCTCTCCTGATATTTCAGAGATAAACCTCTGAACACCTTGTCGACGCACTCCTTGCGGACAATTCAACTGCACTCCTTGCAGGAACTCTTGCTCAGATAGAGAAACAATTGAAACTCATTCATTTTCCCTTTCCTCTCAGATTTCAAACATTCAACAAGAAATCATTCATACATAGCATAAAAGCAATTGCATGACAGAAAGAGTAAAACATTCATGAGCATAACATTCAAAGATGCATACACAGAGAATATATGAACACCATGAGTCTGAATCACAACTTTCTTGTATTAATTCAGAACTTCTGTACATGGAGTCTGCTACACAGCTCTCTCTGCCTCTCTTCTATGCTCTCTAGAATCTTCATGCCCATAATAATGTTACAATACACAATGAGGGTGTCTATATCCCGTTTCCCTCTTGCACTCTAAAACTGTTTAATCTAACATTCAATTCTACCTACTTTCATTAACTACCATAAATGCCTTCTACCTACTAAGGATGAGAGTGACTCGCTCAAGGTCCATTTACATTATACAAGGGTGCTCCTTCTTAATGGCTTCATTAATATTTTAAGATATTTTTAAAATTTGTGCTGGACGCTTTTCCATCTGTCTTTGGCCTCCTCGCTGGCTCCCTTGAGATGCTCTTGCATCAATAATACTTATTTGAAATATTATGGTAATTAAAATACTTATTTATAGTAGAAAACTGTGATATGATAAGGATGATGGTGACTGTTAATGTCTATTAAGGTCAACTTGGGTTTATGCACTTTATTAAAAAAGAAAAAGATAAT